>JAJHIY020002039.1:887500-937500 GCA_022114975.2 Lampris megalopsis
TTTGAGTTTTGGCAAAAAAGGTCAACTTTCATCTCATCTGACCACAAAACCTGTACCCACATCCTAACCGGGTCTCTCTCATGCTTGGTAGCAAACTCCAAGCGTGCTTTTATATGCATAGTTTTGAGCAACGGCTTCTGTCTTGCCAGCCTCCCATACAGGCCAGATTTATGGAGAGCCGTGATATGGTTGACTCACGCACAGTCACTGCAGTTTCAGCCACTGGCCTCTGGAGCTCCTTCAGTGACTGCAGGATCATGTGTGGCTTCCTCACCAGCCCACATCTTGCTTGGACACTGAGCTTTGAGGGACGGCCTGTCCTACAAAGCGTCTGGGTGGTGTGATGCAGCTTCCACTTTCTGACAGTGGATCCAACAGTGCTCCGTGGGACAGCCCAACTCTTGGGATACGGTTTTGTGTCCCTTTCCCGCCTTCTGCATGTTACTGACTTTGTCTCTTACTTCAGAATTCTGCTGCTTTGTCTTCATGTTCTGATGGAGTTCACGCCCGGCTAATGAACTTTACACAGAGTGCTTTTATACCGTAAAGCAGACCGGTACTTTAATATCTTACAGGTGCACACTAGTTATGTCCAGTTGTGTTAACCTGAGTTTGTTTTAGAAATAATCTGTCATGTGTGTAAACTTGGAGCTTTCAGAGCACAAGGGGTTGAATACTTATGCAAGCACTCTATTTTCCTTTTTACTTTATTAATAAAAAGTCAGTGAGACATAACTCATGTTGGCTTTGGGAACATGCTGTTAGGGCTTATGGCTTCACAATCGTCTGTGATATCTGTGATTTATGATGTTGGTTTTTCTTGCCCTTTTGTATGTGTTTAAGTGGGAGAGTCCTGCTGGCGTCGTGTGTGGCTGCCACTTCTCCCTCTCGTAGCCCCCATTCCCATCCACCCCTGTATGTTCTGTTTTGTGTTTGTCTGTTGTCTTGTTTCACCCCGTTTATTGTAAAGCGACTTTGAGTATTAGAAAAGCGCTATATAAGTTTAATTTATTAATATTATCAACAATAATATTGTTCAGGAGCAGATGTGTGAGTATCTTTTATAATCCAGAAACTACTGATGACTGTCAAGGGGGTTGAATACTTTTGCAAGGCAGTGTAATCCACTACTATTGGGCTAGTAGTAATAATCCACTGTAGACTATTAGGCTAGTAGTAATAATCCACTGTAGACTATTAGGCTAGTAGTAATAATCCACTGTAGACTATTAAGGTTAGTAGTAATAATCCACTGTAGACTTTTAAGGCTAGTAGTAATAATCCACTGTAGACTATTAGGCTAGTAGTAATAATCCACTGTAGACTATTAAAGCTAGTAGTAATAATCCACTGTAGACTATTAGGCTAGTAGTAATAATCCACTGTAGACTATTAGGCTAGTAGTAATAATCCACTGTAGACTATTAGGCTAGTAGTAATAATCCACTGTAGACTTTTAAGGCTAGTAGTAATAATCCACTGTAGACTATTAGGCTAGTAGTAATAATCCACTGTAGACTATTAGGCTAGTAGCAATAATCCACTGTAGACTATTAGGCTAGTAGTAATAATCCACTGTAGACTATTAGGCTAGTAGCAATAATCCACTGTAGACTATTAGGCTAGTAGTAATAATCCACTGTAGACTATTAGGCTAGTAGCAATAATCCACTGTAGACTTTTAAGGCTAGTAGTAATAATCCACTGTAGACTATTAGGCTAGTAGTAATAATCCACTGTAGACTATTAAAGCTAGTAGTAATAATCCACTGTAGACTATTAGGCTAGTAGTAATAATCCACTGTAGACTATTAGGCTAGTAGTAATAATCCACTGTAGACTATTAAGGCTAGTATTAATAATCCACTGTAGACTATTAGGCTAGTAGTAATAATCCACTGTAGACTATTAGGCTAGTAGTAATAATCCACTGTAGACTATTAGGCTAGTAGTAATACTCCACTGTAGACTATTAGGCTAGTAGCAATAATCCACTGTAGACTATTAGGCTAGTAGCAATAATCCACTGTAGACTATTAGGCTAGTAGTAATAATCCACTGTAGACTATTAGGCTAGTAGTAATAATCCACTGTAGACTATTAGGCTAGTAGTAATAATCCACTGTAGACTATTAGGCTAGTAGTAATAATCCACTGTCGACTATTAGGCTAGTAGTAATAATCCACTGTCGACTATTAGGCTAGTAGCAATAATCCACTGTAGACTGTTAGGTTTACAGTGGATTGTTATCACTCTTTCCGGTCACTCTTTGTACTAGTGAGTCTGGTAAAATGGCGTCTGGACCAGGTGACGATGATGTGTTGTTTCGTATCGTTCCTGTATGTGAACAACATGTCGGTGATGGTCGTTGTTCTGCTATCAGCTGTTCCACAGGAATATTTGGTTGGTTCTATGTGTGTTTATCTGAAAGCAGATGAACGTTTTCCTTGGTTGTGTTTAACGTGTTGAGTAAAACATGTGAACGCTGGATATGTGCCAGAAGATTCCCATTCCCATCACATGTCTGAACCAAAGACGATCCAAGTGAAGAACCAAAAGCCGCCCCCCCCTCTCCTTCTGTCTGTCTGTCTCTCTTTCAGACACAAGACAGGATGCGTGAATATAAACTTGTTGTTTTAGGATCAGGAGGAGTCGGCAAATCTGCCCTGGTAAGTCTGCTACTACTATTACTACTACTACTAGTACTACTACTACTACCACTACCTTTAGACCCTCTGTGAACACTGAGTGGACAGACAGTAAGTCTGGGTTGTGTTGTTAAAACGCAACTTTTTATCAGTCAGTAAATGAGCAGTGATACCGGATGAACCCTCCACATATCTGAACCAACCTGCCCTCGAACAGTTCACCTACTGTCTGGCTGTGTGTCTGTCTCTGGCTGTGTGTCTATATGTCTGTCTGTCCGTCTCTGTCTGTCTGTCCATCTGTGTGTTGATATGTCTGTCTGTCTGTCTATCTCTGTCTGTCCATCTGTCTCTGTCCATCTCTGTCTCTGTGTCTGTCTGTCTGTCTATCTTTGTCTGTCCTTCTGTGTGTCTATCTGTCTGTCTGTGTGTCTGTCCGTCTATCAGTCTGTCTGTATTTGTCTGTCTGTCTCTGTCTGTCCATCTGTGTGCTTGTCTGTCTGTGTCTGTCTATATGTCCATCCATCTGTCTATCTATCTGTCTGTCTGTCTTTGTCTGTCCATCTGTGTCTGTCTGTCTCTGTCTGTCTATATGTCCACCCATCTGTCTATCTATCTGTCTGTCTGTCTTTGTCTGTCCATCTGTGTCTGTCTGTCTCTGTCTGTCCATCTGTGTGCTTGTCTGTCTGTGTCTGTCTATATGTCCATCCATCTGTCTGTCCATCTGTCTGTCTGTCCATCTGTCTGTCTGTCTGTCTAGCTGGCTTTCTGACTGCCTGTACGTCTGTCCATCTGTCTGTCTATGTCTCCTGTGTGTCTGTCTATCTGTCTGTTTAGATGTCTGTCCGTCTGTTTGTCTGTCTACATGCCCGTGTCTCTCTGTTTCTGTCTGTCTTCCTTATGTTAGGACATTCAGTCTCCTCTCTTCTTCTCATCTGATGTTACATTGTCTTAAAGCTCTCTGTCTCTCCGTCTCTCGCTCTCTCTCCGTCTCTCGCTCTCTCTCTCTGTCTCTCTTTGTCTTTGTCAGTTCAGTTCAGATCGGTTCAGGTGGCTTTGTTGGCATGACAGGTGGTTCATGTGTGTGTCCAAAGCTTGTGATACATTAAATGTGTGGACATTGAAAATCAAAGTAGACATAACAATAAGTGGTAGTAATTAACATTAAAGATCTGCACAATCAATCAACATTAACACACTAACAGATAGATGTGTGTGTGTGTGTGTGTGTGTGTGTGTGTGTGTGTGTGTGTGTGTGTGTGTGTGTGTGTGTGTGTCGGCCCTGTGTGATAGTCTGGCGGCCTGTCCAGGGTGTCTCCCCGCCTGCCGCCCACTGACGGCTGAGATAGGCTCCAGCATGCCCGCGACCCTGAGAGCAGGATAAGCAGTTCGAAAAATGGATGGATATATATTTACATATATAAATATATGTAAATATATATATTTTTATATCGATGTAGGAAAAAGCTGCTAATGTTATACCGTTTACTACTACTTCTGGCTGCTCCCGTTAGGGGGCGCCACAGCGGATCATCCGTTACCATCTCCTCCTGTCCTCTGCATCTTCCTCTGTCACACCAGCCACCTGCATGTCCTCCCTCACCACATCCATGAACCTCCTCTTTGGCCTTCCTCTTCTCCTCTTCCCTGGCAGCTCCATATTCAGCATCCTTCTCCCAGTATACCCAGCATCTCTCCTCCACACATGTCCACACCATCTCAATCTTGTCTCTCTTGCTTTGTCTCCAAACCGTCCAACCTGAGCTGTCCCTCTAATATACTCCTTCCTAATCCTGTCCTTCTTCATCACTCCCAATGAAAATCTTATCATCTTCACCTCTGTCACCTCCAGCTCCTCCTCCTGTCTTTTCGTCAGTGCCACTGTCTCCAAACCATACAACATAGCTGGTCTCACAGCCATCTTGTAAACCTTCCCTTTAACTCTTGCTGGTACCCTTCTGTCACAAATCACTCTTGACACTCTTCTCCACCCACTCCACCCTGCCTGCTCTCTCTTCTTCACCTCTCTCCTACACTCCCCGTTACTTTGGACAGTTGACCCCAAATATTTAAACTCACACGTCTTCACCACCTCTACTCCTTGCATCCTGACCATTCCACTGTCCTCCCGTTCATTCACGCATAGGTATTCCATCTTGCTCCTACTGACTTTCATTCCTCTTCTCTCCAGTGCATACCTCCACCTCTCCAGACTCTCCTCCACCTGCACCCTACTCTCACTACAGATCACAATGTCATCCGCGAACATCATCGTCCATGGAGACTCCTGCCTGATCTTGTCCATCAACCTGTCCATCACCACTGCAAACAAGAAAGGGCTCAGAGCCGATCCTTGATGTAATCCCACCTCCACCTTGAACCCATCTGTCATTCCAACCACACACCTCACCACTGTCACACTTCCCTCATACATATCCTGCACCACTCCTACATACTTCTCTGCAACTCCTGACTCCCTCATACAATACCACACCTCCTCTCTCGGCACTCTGTCATATGCTTTCTCTAAATCTACAAAGACACAATGCAACTCCTTCTGGCCTTCTCTATACTTCTCCGTCAACATTCTCAAAGCAAACATCACATCTGTGGTGCTCTTTTGTGGCATGAAACCATACTGCTGCTCGCTGATCATCACCTCTCCTCCTCTTAACCTAGCTTCTATTACTCTTTCCCATATCTTCATGCTGTGGCTGATCATCACCTCTCCTCTTAACCTAGCTTCTATTACTCTTTCCCATATCTTCATGCTGCTGCTGATCATCACCTCTCCTCTTAACCTAGCTTCTATTACTCTTTCCCAAATCTTCATGCTGTGGCTGATCAACTTTATACCTCTGTAGTTGCTACAGTTCTGCACATCGCCCTTGTTCTTGAAAATCGGTACCAGTATGCTCCTTCTCCACTCCTCAGGCATCCTCTCACTTTCCAGGATTGTGTTAAACAATCTAGTTAAAAACTCCACTGCCATCTCTCCTAAACACCTCCATGCCCCACAGGTATGTCATCAGGACCAACTGCCTTTCCACTCTTCATCCTCTTCATAGCTGCCCTCACTTCCTCCTTGCTAATCCACCACACTTCCTGATTCACTGTCCCCACATCATTCAACCTTCTCTCTCTCTCATTTTCTTCATTATTCAGCCCCTCAAAGTACTCCTTCCACCTTCTCAGCACACTCTCCTCGCTTGTCAGCACATTTCCATCTCTATCCTTGATCGCCCTAACTTGCTGCACATCCTTCCCAGCTCGGTCCCTCTGTCTAGCCAATCGGTACAAGTCCTTTTCTCCTTCCTTAGTGTCTAACCTGTCATACAACTCTCCATACACCTTTTCCTTTGCCTTCATCACCTCTCTCTTTGCTTTACGCTGCATCTCCTTGTACTCCTGTCTACTTTCTTCATCTCTCTGACTATCCCACTTCTTCTTTGCCAACCTCTTCCTCTGTATAATTTGCTGTACTTCCTCGTTCCTCCACCAAGTCTCCTTGTCTTCCTTCCTCTGTCCTGATGACACACCAAGTACCTTCCTAGCTGTCTCCCTCACTGTTTCTGCAGTGCTTGCCCAGCCACCTGGCAACTCTTCACTACCACACAGTGCCTGTCTTAACTCCTGCCTGAACTCCACACAACAGTCTTCCTTCTTCAACTTCCACCATTTAATCCTTGGCTCTGTCTTCACTCGCTTCCTCTTCTTGGTCTCCAAAGTCATCCTACAGACCACCATCCAATGCTGCCAAGCTATGTTCTCCCCTGTCACCACCTTGCAGTCTCCAATCCCTGTCAGATCGTGCCTCCTACATAAGATATAGTCCACCTGTGTGCACTTTCCTCCACTCTTGTACGTCACCCTGTGTTCCTCCCTCTTCTTGAAATATATATTCACCACAGCCATTTCCATCCTTTTCACAAAATCCAGCACCATCTGTGCTTTCACATTTCTCTCATTGACTCCATACCTACCCATCACCTCTTCATCACCTCTGTTTCCTTCACCAACATGCCCATTGAAGTCCACTCCAATCACCCCTCTCTCCTCCTTGGGTACCCTCTCCACCACGTCGTCCAACTCACTCCAGAATTCTTCTTTCTCTTCCATCTCACACCCAACTTGCGGGGCATACGTGCTGATAACATTCATCAACACACCTTCGATTTCCAGCTTCATACTCATCACTCTGTCTGACACTCTCTTCACCTCCAGCACACTCTTGACATACTCTTCCTTCAGAATTACCCCCACCCCATTTCTCCTCCCATTCACACCATGGTAGAAGAATTTGAACCCACCTCCGATGCCCCTGGCCTTACTCCCCTTCCACCTGGTCTCTTGCACACACAGTATTCCTACCTTTCTTCTTTCCATCATGTCAGCCAGCTCTCTCCCTTTACCAGTCATAGTGCCAACATTCAAGGTTCTGACTCTCACCTCCACACTCCTACCCTTCCTCCTCTCTAGCTGCCTCTGGACATGCCTTCCCCATCTCCTTCTCCTTCGCCCAACAGTAGCATAGTTTCCACCAGCACCCTGCTGGTTAACAGTATTGGTGGTGGTCGTTGGTAACACGGGCCTCGACCGATCCAGTATGGAAATCTTATTTATGATCCGCACATTTGATTTGGCAAAAGTTTTAGGCTGGATGCCCTTCCTGATGCAGCCCTCCCTATTTATCTGGGCTTGGGACCGGCGCTAAGGATGCACTGGCTTGTGCATCCTCAGTGGCTGGGTTGCTAATGTTATACTGTATATATATATACACACACACACACACACACACACACACACACACACACACACACAAATAACCTTGTTTCTGTCTCTGTCTGTCTCTCTCGCTCTGTCTCTCTTTCTCTCCATCTCTCTGTCTGTCTCTCTCCCTCTGTCTCTCTTTGTCTCTGTCTCTCTCTCTTTGTCTCTCTCTCTCTGTCTCTCTCTGAAGACGGTACAGTTTGTTCAGGGGATCTTTGTAGAGAAGTATGATCCAACAATAGAAGACTCGTACAGGAAGGTAAGATGCTCCATGTGTTCTCTACTGTCTGCATCTACAAACAAACTGTCTCCACAAGATCAAACTGTCTGTCTCTCTCCAGCAAGTAGAAGTTGATGGGCAGCAGTGTATGTTGGAAATCCTGGACACAGCAGGAACCGTAAGGACTCTGTCTGTCTGACTTTCTGTCCATCTGTCTGTCTCTCTCTGACTTTCTGTCTGTCTGTCTCTGACTTTCTGTGTGACTGTCTGTCTGTCTTACTTTCTGTGTGACTGTCTGTCTCCGTCTCTCTATGTGACTGTCTGTCCGTCTGACTGTTACAATGTTACAATTTCATTTAGCAGGCACTTTTATCCACATCGACATACATCTTTACATAACATGACATTAAAGTCATTTAGCCGACACTTTTATCCAAAGCGACTTACAATAAGTGCATCATTTAACGTGGGAAATCAGGAGAACTACTAGTCATCAGAGGTCATAAGTGCATCTTCTCTCTAAACAAGCATCTAAGAACAAAACCAGTGTTAAAGTAAAAGCACAAGAAAGAGATTGTTTTTTTTAATGAGTGAATACAATAAGAGCTAAGAACAAGTAACAGGGTAGTGGTTCTTGAGGAGTTGAGTTTTCAACCTGCGCCAAAAGATGGGCAGTGACTCCACTGTCCTGACATCAGTGGGGAGTTCATTCCACCACTGTGGGGCCAGGACAGAAAAGAGCCGTGACCGGGTCGATCGGCAGCAGGGGCCTCTGAGCGACGGGGCAACCAGGCGTCCTGAGGCAGCAGAGCGAAGTGGTCGGGCGGGGGTGTAGGGCTTCTCCATGGCCTGGAGATAGTAAGGAGCTGGTTCTTTCACTGCGCTGTAGGCTAGCACCAGAGTCTTAAACTGGATGTGAGCAGCTACTGGGAGCCAGTGTAGGGACATGAGAAGGGGAGTTGTGTGGGAGAACTTAGGGTGGTTGAACACCAGACAAGCTGAAGCTTTCTGAACAAGCTCCAGAGGTCTGATGGCCAACGCCAGGGTGCCAGCAAGGAGGGAGTTGCTGTAGTCCAGCTGGGTGATGACCAGAGCCTGGATGAGCACCTGTGCCGTCTCGTCAGTGGGGAATGGGCGAATCCTCCTGATGTTATAGAGGAGAAATCTGCAGGAGCGAGCAACCGATGCAACGTTTGCAGCAAACGACAGTTGGTCATCCAGGATCACACCCAGATTCCTCGAAGTCTGAGTTGGTGTCACCACGGTGTTGTCATGGTGATGGCCAGGTCTCGGTGCAGGCAATCTTTCCCTGGGAAGAACATCAGCTCTGTCTTGTCCAGATTGAGCTTCAGGTGGTGTGTCACCATCCATTCTGAGATGTCAGTCAAGCACGCAGCAATGCGTGTCTCTACTTTGTGTCAGAGGGAGGGAAGGACAAGATCAGCTGGGTGTCATCGGCATAACAATGGTAAGAGAAGTCATGCAAGCGAATAACAGAACCCAGGGATGTCATGTACAGGGAGAAAAGGAGAGGACCCAGAACCGAACCCTGTGGAATGCCTGTAGTCAGTCTGTGAGGCTCCAACACAGATCCCCTCCATGTCACCTGGTAGGAGCGACCCATCAGGTAAGATGCAAACATTGAGAGTGCAGAGCCTGTGACACCCAGCCCCTCAAGGGTAGAGAGGAGGATCTGGTGGTTCACTGTGTCGAACGCAGCTGACAGGTCCAGGAGTATCAGGACAGAGGAGAGAGAGTTTGCTCTCACAGAGTGCAGTGATTCTGTCACTGTAAGGAGAGCCGTCTCTGTCGAGTGACCCACCTTGAACCCAGACTGGTTGGGGTTCAGGAGGAGGTACAAAGAAAGTTGGTTAAAGACAGCACGTTCGAAGTTTTGGATAGAAAGGGAAACCTGTCTGTAGTTGACGTCAGAGGGGTTAAGTGATGGTTTCTTGAGAAGGGGGGTGACTCTAGCAGTTTTGAAGGCAGATGGAAAGCATCCTGCCTGGAGGGAGGTGTTAATGAGATGGGTTAGAAAGGGAAGGAGTTCAGGTGCTATAGACTGAAGAAGAGGGGAGGGGACCGGGTCAAGGGAGCATGTGGTGGGGTGACTGAATGTGATGAGGTTGAGGACCTCGTCGGGGGTGAGGGAGGGTGCGCTAGTGCAAGGAGCACTAACCGGGTGGTGAGAAAAGGAGGATGTTATGTCGTTTACCTTCTTGTCAAAGAAGTTAGCAAAGTCATCAGGGAGAAGGGAGGAAGAGATGGGGGTTGAGGAAGTGTAGAGAAGGTTTCAAAGAGTTTCTTAGGATTAGCGGCAGAGGGTAGGATTTTAGAGTGATAGAAGGCAGCCTTAGCAGCAGAAAGGGATGAGGAGAAAGTAGAAAGAAGAGACTGGAAGTTGAGAAGTTCCTCTGGGAGTTTGCCTTTTCTCCATTTGCGCTTTGCCACTCTTAGGCTCCGTCTGTCACTACGTACTGAGTCGGTCAGCCAAAGGGGCAGGTGGAGTTGGGCGTGCAGGCCTGGAGGTGAGGGGACAGAGATTGTCCAGAGAAGAAGAGAGGGTAAAGAGAAGAAGATCAGTAGCAGTGTCAGGGGGTAGGAGAGAGAAAGACTCAGGTGTAGGGAGGATAGAGGTAACGGAGGAAGAAAGATCAGTGGTGGAGAGAGAGCGGAGGTGTCTATGGGTGGAAACCATGTGGGTATTGGGAGGGGCTGAAGAGAGGGAGAGAGAGTAGGACATGAAATCATGGTCAGAGAGCTGAGGGGAGTAACAGAGAGATTGGAAATAGGACAGTGTCTAGTAAAGATAAGGTCCAGCTGGTTGGCGGCCTTGTGGGTAGGAGGAGAGGGTGAGAGGTGAAGGTCAAAGGAGGAGAAGAAAGAGAGAAGAGGATCTAGCTTGTCAGTGTGGATGTTGAAGTCACTGAGAAGGATAAGTGCAGAGTCATCAACAGGGAAATGCGAGATATGTGTGTCAAGCTCCTCCAGAGACTCACCACGGGGGCAGTACACAACTACGATGATGAGTTTGACTGGATAAGAGACAGTAACAGCATGAAATTCAAAAGAGGGTGGAGAAAATTGTGGAATGGAAACGAGAGTATTTCCATTTCGGCGAGATTAGCAGGCCAGTACCACCACCCCGCCTCCCAGCTCTGGGAGTGTGAGAAAAAGAGTACACATCAGGCAGAGCTGCGGGTGTGGTAGTGTTTTCTGGCATGATCCAGGTCTCAGTTAGAGCAAGAAAGTTGAGGGAGAGCAAGGATGCGTAGCCTGAGATAAACTCAGCTTTCGACACCGCAGACTGGCAGTTCTAGAGCCCTCCCGTCACCACTTGCTCAACGTGAGTGGAGAGAGGGGGATAGATGAGACTGGTAGGGTCACAGCGCCTAGGAGTGACCCAACGTCTATGCCAGCCCCGGGAAGAGGAAAGGACAGGAATGCGAAGGAAACACATAGTCTATACTAGGTACACAAAATACAGATGACTGACCGGATCTAAAAAGAGCAGTCCTTGCTTCACAAAGTCTTGGCTTGAAAAAGTTGCGCTTGCCTTTGTTCACTCCAGCCTTCATTCAACCTAGACCTGTTTGCCCTCGGCTTGTTTGCCTGATGCTTCCAAGTAGCAGCAGTGATTTAAAGAACACTGATTGCTAATTGTCTGCCAGGAGTGCAGGCCACACCCTGGCCACTTAACAACCAATTGGCCAAAGAGGTACACTAAAAATATGCCTATTGCCCAGAAACTGGACACTTATGTAAAACTCTATCAAACCTCACACAATACTATTAAATCTGGAAACAGCAAGTTACCAAGAAATATATTTATAAGCTAGAAGGACAACTAAGTCAAAACAGCTGGGCAACAAGAAATATTTAAGGACACACTAGGTGAAAAACAGCTACAGCTAGAATAAGACAGCTACAGCTAGAATAAGATCCCACTAGTCCCCACTAGGAACCAGCAGCAGATGTATAGAGAAAAGGACTAATACTCAAGCAGCTAGAATAAGACTAATAGCAACTTGTTAAGCAAGAAAGATGATACTTACTCTATTCTAGATGAGCCAGCAATCCAGAATCACTCCAGAAGTTAAAATTCACACTGAGAGTTAATACAACACAAGCCCAGAGAGCAAAATGAAACTGGGCCAGATCTGGGCCGGATGTATCAACATGTTATTTTTAAAGAGTCTTTTAAATTTTATTACTGATTCACACGTTTTCATTTCATCACTGCAGTTGTTCCATATCTTGACTGCTTTGGTTGTGACACAGTGATATTTTGGATTTGTCCTTACTGGGTTTTATTTAAACGTACATATTCCTCTCAGGTCATAATTACTTTCCCTCAACTGGAACAACCCCTGGATACTGTTGGGTACTTTGTGATTTAACACTTTGTACATGATTTGAGCGGTTTTAAAGTCCACCAGATCTTTGAATTTTAGTGTTTTTGTTTTGATAAAGAGTTGGTTGTTGGTTCTCTGCAGTTGGCTTTGTTAGTATCCTTATGGCTCTTTTTTGAATAATGAAGACTGAATCGGTGTTGGTTTTATATGTGTTCCCCACACTTCCACACAGTAGGTGGTGTATGGAAGTATGCGGGAACAGTACAAGGTGTAAAGTGAAGCTTGATTTAGAAGATATTTTACTTTGAATAGTATTGCCATTGATTTGGATACTTTGGCCTTGTTATAATTTATTTATGTTTTCCAACATAATTTATTATCCACTATTACCCCAAGAAATTTAATTTTAGTCACTCTTTCTATTTCTACATTGTTAATCGTGAGTTTCTTGATTGAGTTAATTTTACGGTTACCTACTACTACTTTCGGCTGCTCCCGTTAGGGGTCGCCACAGCGGAGTTAATTTTACGGTTACCAACGATTATAAATTTTGTTTTACTTAAATTCAATGTTAGTTTGTTTGCATCAAACCACGTCTTTAACTTCATCAGTTCCTTTTCCACTAAATGTAGGAGTTGATCCAGATGAACCCCACAGCAAAATAAATTTGTGTCATCAGCAAATAAAATGGCTTTCAGAGACACTTCATAAATATTGTTTATATACAGATTAAACAGTAATGGTCCCAACACTGAGCCCTGGGGGACTCCACATGTGACTTTCAGTAGGTGAGACTTGAAGTTTTGTAATTCAACATATTGATATCTGTCTTTCAGATAGCTGGTTAACCAGGAGAGTGCGGTTCCCCTAATTCCATATGATTGTAGTTTTTTCAGTAATAATTCATGGTCTACGGCAGCGTTTCTCAAACCTCTCCTGGAGGACCACTTGTCCTGCATGTTTTATATCTCTCCCTGCTCCAAACACAGCTGATTTAAATGATCAGTTTTGTTACTAGGCAGCTTTGGGAGCTCTTAACGAGTTGATCATTTGAATCAGCTGTGTTGGAGCAGAGAGAGATCTAAAACATGCAGGACAAGTGGTCCTCCAAGAGAGGTTTGAGAAACGCTGGTCTACGGTGTCAAATGCTTTTTTTAGATCCAGAAATACCCCTATTGCATATTTTTTGTTTTCTATTGCCATTGTTATTTCATCTACAAATGCT
Source organism: Lampris megalopsis (assembly GCA_022114975.2). Lineage (NCBI taxonomy): Eukaryota > Metazoa > Chordata > Actinopteri > Lampriformes > Lampridae > Lampris > Lampris megalopsis. The sequence goes on from JAJHIY020002039.1 coordinate 900,717, forward strand.
ATAAGTGCAAATGAAGTTGCTCTGTTTGCTCTAAAACCATATTGCTGATCATACAGTACATTATGTTTTGTGATGAAGTCATGTATTCTTGAAAAGGATATTTTTTCTAGTATTTTTGAGAACTGTGGAAGCAAGGAAACAGGTCTGTAATTTGAAAGGATGTGTCTATCACCAGACTTATAGATTGGTATAACTTTGGCTGTTTTCATGTTGTTTGGAAAAGCACCGGTTTGTAGGGATTGTTTACAGATGTGAGACAAAGGTTCATCTATTATTATTCCACTTACTACTTTGCGGTCAGGGACGTTGGTCAGTATGTTGTCAGTTAGGGTTGCACTGTGCGTTGGTATTCTGGTCGGTCTTGTGATTGTGGCATATAGGCTGGTACTGGACATGGAATTAATGAACTCTGGAGTTGAATTGTGATCATGTGGGTTTAACAAGTCAATGCTGAAATCCCCACAGATAAAAGCCATGTTCTTGTTATTTATGTTGGTATAAAGTTCTGATACCTTTTCTTTAAAGGTGTCAATGCAGGAACCAGGTTTTCTATAAATGCAGCTAATTAGTATATTTTTTGATTCCCCCATGTCTATTTCTACTGTGATAGACTCCATGATATTATCCAAAACAAATGAGATTTTACCAACAGAATAACTTTTGTAGGTTGGGTGGTATCGGGTCCAGCGGACAGGTAGTGGGACGAGAGTCCAGCAGAAGCTTGGAGACTTCCTCCCCTGTCAGGGGGGAGAATGGGGTGAGTGAGGCCCTGTTAGCTGGCAGCAGCAGATGGAGGTGGTCAGGCTCAGAGAACTGCTTACTGACGGCAGAACCCTCATCAGTAAAGTACGAGGCGAACATGTCGGGGGGAGCAGAGTGGAGGTCAGAGGAGGAGGAGACAGATTGAGGAGTAAGTTCAAATAAAATAAAAATGGGCGTCTGGGTAGTGTAGTGTAGCGGTCTATTCCGCTTCCTACCTACTCGGGGATCGCCAGTTTGATCTCTGTGTTACTTCCGGCTTGGTCTGTCGTCCCTTCAGACACAATTGGGAAGCCGGATGTGGGTATGTGTCCTGATCGCTGCAATAGCGCCTCCTCTGGTCGGTCGGGGCACCTGTTCGGGGGGGGGAACTGGGGGGAATAGCGTGACCCTCCCACGTGCTACGTCCCCCTGGTGAAACTCCTCAGGCGAAAGGAAGCGGCTGGTGACTCCTCATGTATGGGAGGAGGCATGTGGTAGTCTGCAGCCCTCCCCGGATCGGCAGGGGGGGGGGCAGAGACCGGGACGGCTCGGAAGAGTGGGGTAACTGGCCGGATACAATTCGGGAGGAAAAGGGGGAAAAAGAAAAAAAGAAAAAAGTTTTGGAGCATCAGTGGTGCCACAGATGTTGTTCTGATAGTCAGTGCTGTTTATAAGCTGGAGGACAATGATGCTAGTACTGTCTGACTGACTGTCTGTCTGACTGTCTGTCTGTCTGTCTGACTGTGTCTGTCTGTCTGTCTGACTGTCTGTCTGTCTGTCTGACTGTCTGACTGTCTGTCTGTCTGTCTGTCTGACTGACTGTCTGTCAGTCTGTCTGTGTGTCTGACTGACTGACTGACTGACTGACTGTCTGACTGTGTGTCTGTGTGCCTGTGTGTCTGACTGACTGTCTGACTGTGTGTCTGTGTGTCTGTTTGTCTGACTGACTGACTGGCTGACTGTGTGTCTGTGTGTCTGTGTGTCTGTGTGTCTGACTGTCTGACTGTGTGTCTGTGTGTCTGTGTGTCTGACTGACTGGCTGTCTGACTGTCTGACTGACTGACTGGCTGTCTGTGTGTCTGACTGACTGGCTGACTGACTGACTGTCTGACTGTGTGTCTGTGTGTCTGACTGTCTGACTGTCTGACTGTGTGTCTGTGTGTCTGACTGACTGGCTGTCTGACTGTCTGACTGACTGACTGGCTGTCTGTGTGTCTGACTGACTGGCTGACTGACTGACTGTCTGACTGTCTGACTGTGTGTCTGTGTGTCTGACTGACCGACTGACTGGCTGACTGTCTGACTGTGTGTCTGTCTGACTGTGTGTCTGTGTCTGACTGACTGACTGACTGACTGTCTGTCTGACTGTCTGACTGTGTGTCTGTGTGTCTGTGTGTCTGTGTGTCTGTGTGTCTGACTGACTGGCTGTCTGACTGACTGACTGGCTGTCTGTGTGTCTGACTGACTGGCTGACTGACTGACTGTCTGACTGTCTGACTGTGTGTCTGTGTGTCTGACTGACCGACTGACTGGCTGACTGTCTGACTGTGTGTCTGTCTGACTGTGTGTCTGTGTCTGACTGACTGGCTGACTGACTGTCTGACTGTCTGACCGTGTATCTGTCTGACTGTGTGTCTGTGTGTCTGACTGACTGGCTGACTGACTGACTGGCTGACTGTCTGTCTGTGTGTCTGACTGACTGGCTGACTGACTGTCTGACTGTCTGACTGTCTGTTTCTTTCTGTCATTAATTTTCTCTTTGTCTGTTCTGCTCAACGTCTTTTTGACTGACTTGTGTATTCATGTGTGTGTGTGTGTGTGTTTCTGTGTGTGTGTTTGTGTGTGTGTGTGTGTATTCATGTGTATATATGTGTGTGTATTCATGTGTACATGTGTGTGTGTATATTCATGTGTGTGTGTGTATTCATGTGTACATGTGTGTGTGTGTATATTCATGTGTGTGTGTGTATTCATGTGTACATGTGTGTGTGTGTGTGTGTGTATTCATGTGTGTGTGTATTCATGTGTACATGTGTGTGTATATTCATGTGTGTGTGTGTATTCATGTGTACATGTGTGTGTGTATATATTCATGTGTGTGTGTATTCATGTGTACATGTGTGTGTGTGTATATTCATGTGTGTGTGTGTATTCATGTGTACATGTGTGTGTGTGTGTGTGTATTCATGTGTGTGTGTGTATTCATGTGTACATGTGTGTGTATATTCATGTGTGTGTGTGTATTCATGTGTACATGTGTGTGTGTATATATTCATGTGTGTGTGTATTCATGTGTACATGTGTGTGTGTGTGTGTGTATTTATATGTGTGTGTGTGTATATTATTCATGTGTACACGTGTGTGTGTGTGTGCGTGTGTATTTATGTGTGTGTGTGTATATTATTCATGTGTACATGTGTGTGTGTGTGTGTGTGTGTATTTATGTGTGTGTGTGTATATTATTCATGTGTACACGTGTCTGTGTGTGTGTGTGTGTGTGTGTGCAGGAGCAGTTCACGGCCATGAGGGACCTGTACATGAAGAACGGCCAGGGCTTTGCTCTGGTTTACTCCATCACAGCTCAGTCCACCTTCAACGACCTTCAGGACCTCCGAGAACAGATCCTCCGAGTCAAGGACACGGACGACGTAAGCACATGCTACACACATGCTACACACATGCTACACACATGCTACACACATGCTACACACCCTACTCACGTGTTGTGCATGCTACACACCCCCAACACACACACCCACACATTATACACACTACACACACCCTACACATGTTATACATGCTACGCTACACACGGGACACATATGCTACACACAGTGGTTGAGCCAAAAAGCTCTCGTGCTAGCCATGTGGCATGGTGGCCTCGTGGCTAGCCCCATCGCCTCATTGCAAGAAGGTCCTGAGTTCAAACCCCAGGCCATCCCAGGTCCTTCGTGTGTGGAGTTTGCATGTTCTCCCCGTGTCTGTGTGGGTTTCCTCCCACCATCCAGAACACATGCATGGGGGAGTCCAGGTAGTGTAGTGGTCTATTCCGCTGCCTACCAACATGGGAATCGCTGGTTCAAATCCCCGTGTTGCCTCCGGCTTGGTGTGGCGTCCCTACAGACACAATTGGCCGTGTCTGCGGGTGGGAAGCCGGATGTGGGTATGTGTCCTGGTCGCTGCACTAGCGCCTCCTCTGGTCGGTCAGGGCACCTGTTTGTGGGGGGGGGGGGACTGGGGGGAATAGCGTGATCCTCCCACGTGCTACCTCCCCCTGGTGAAACTCCTCACTGTCAGGTGAAAAGAAGCGGCTGAACTGTTCTCCAAGTTAGGAGGGGGAGTGGTTTTTATTAAGCTTGACCTCAAACAAGTTCACCAGCAGCTCGTGTTGGACGACAGCGCCGCAGAGCTGCTCACCATAAACACTCATCGTGGGCTTTTTGGGGCCCACCGCCTGCAGTCTGGGGTATCAACGGCTGTTTCATATTCCAGCATTTCACGGATACCCTTCTCACTGGTATTCCGGGAGTTCAGCCGTATCTGGATGACACGCGTGTCACGGGCAAAGCCAGCGAAGAGCACAGTGCACGGCTTTGTGCCGTGTTGAAACACTTTGCAGAAGCGGGATTTTGGTTGCAGAAGAAGAAGAGCGTCTTTGCTGCCACCCGTGTTGAATTCTTGGGGTTTTGTGTGGATAAGGGTGGCATGCGGCTGACCAGTGAAAAGGTGGAGGCCGTTCAGAAGGCGTCCTCACCTCAGAACAAAATGGAGCTTCAGTCATTTCTTGGGCTGCTCAATTTTTGCAGCTGCTTTTTGCCCAACACGGCGACCGTCCTGGGAGCCCTGCATCACCTGCCTCATGGCCAGTCTGCCTCGTGGCCAGTCTGCCTCGTGGCCAGTCTGCCTCGTGGCCAGTCTGCCTCGTGGCCAGTCTGCCTCGTGGCCAGTCTGCCTCATGGCAGCGGACTGACACACATGAAAAGGCATACACTGCTGCACAACAGTTGTGACAGACTGAGGACGTGCTAGCACACTATGATGTGACAAAACCCCTGGCACTGGCGTGTGATGCCTCACCTCATGGCATGGAGGCGCTGCTCTTCCATGTGGAGCCGGATGGCCGAGAGGCTCCCATCTGCTTTGCATCCAGGACGCTGTCCTCCACACAGAGGGATCATGCACAAATCGACAAAGAGGCATTGGCAGTCATTTTTGCAGTCAAGAAATTTCATCAATACCTCTCTGGCCACCACTTTGTGATTTTCACTGGCCACAAACCCCTCTTAGGCCTACTGCACCACTCCAGTGCCACCAGTCCTGTCCCCACGCATGCTGCGTTGGAGTGGGATCCTTGGGGCCCATGACTATGAGTTGAGCTATCGGCCAGGTAAACAGCTGGCGAATGCAGATGCTTTGAGTCGTTTACCACTGCCCGCTGCTGTGACTGAGATGCCACCACCCCTAGAAGAGCCTTTGCTGGAAATGGTGCCAGACCGTGTTGCATGCAAAAAATAAAAAATAAAATAAAGTGCTGCCCTTTCTTTGAAAGATCCGGTCTGTCCCGTGTGCTGCGCTGGATTCTACATGGATGGCTAACAGATGCGCCCGACAGCCGTTTCAAGCCATTTCTCGTCTGCTGTCATGAGTTGTCTGCACATAAGAACTGTTTGTTATGGGGGAGTCGTGTAGTTATTCCCAACCTGGTGAGGAAGGAGGTTCTCGCCATGCTGCACGATGCACACTCTGGCATTGCGCACATGAAAGGCCTATTAAGAAGTTATGCATGGTGGCCAGGTATGGATACAGAGATAGAGGAAATGGTCAAAGCCTGTGAAACCTGCCAGAGGTCTCGTCACATGCCACCTACAGCACAGCTGCATCCTTGGGAGTGGACGACTAAGAAATTGGCCCATCTACACATTGATTTTGCTGGTCCATTCCAAGGAAAGACATTCCTCATAGTAGTGGACTCACACTTTAAGTGGTTAGATGTGTCCATGGTGAGTTCCATGTCATCCTCTGCAGTCATCAGCACACCAAGACTCCTCTTTGCAACTCACGGGTTGCCAGATGTCATCATCTCTGACAATGGTGCTTCCTTCCCCTCCGCAGAATTTATCTTCAGAATGCATCTTCCCTCACTGGAAGTCGGTGTGGGAAGATGGCGGTGCAAATTCACATTTGCAGCGGCCTCACCCAGTACCAACCATGCAGTGTCTTTGTCCACATCTATGTTTAAGTTTGTCTTCGTTTGATGGCTGGGAGAACTTGGTCTGCCTTGTGGGCCCAGGGACCACAGCCCTGCCTGGAGCTGCGACTGAGGAGGTAACACCGAGGGCGGTCTGAAAGGATGCGGAAGAGGGGCAGGCTAAGCTAACTGCTAGCCCATGCACACTGACAGTTCCGATAACACCGAGGGCGGTCTGGCGGCGGCCTCACCTGGCGTTGACTGTGTTTTTGGTGTCGTCGTATGGACTGCGGGAAGGTGTGTCAAGGGTGTCTGGCTGGGAGAGCTGCACTGGATCGGCTGGGGGAGCCAGGTCTGCTGCATCCGGTGGGCCCAAGGACCACGGCCCCTGCCTGGAGCTGTGCCTGAGGAGGAAATACCGAGGGCGGTGTGACAGGATGCGGAAGCGGGGCAGGCTAAGCTCACTGCTAGCCCATGCAGACTGGTAGTTCCGACAGCCATCCTGGCTGACGTTCGTTCTCCTGGACAGTGGTTTATTTAGTTTTATTTTTTGTTTAGTTTGGATATGTGTGCTGGTTTAGATAGATATTAGTGTTAGTATGTGTGTTCTTGACGTGCTTTAGCTTTTGCATATGTGTTTTTGTCTTTGTGCCGCACTGCTGTGGGTTGGGGGAAACGACAAAGTGTTGCTGATTCCTGATTCCTGACTTGTTGCAGAGTTGAATGAAATGTGCTTATGGATGGTGCGTTGTGCTATTTTTGTCTTTGTTAATTGAATTGAGAAGCACTTTGGTGGACATAAATGAGTGGACTGACCGTCCTAAAGTGTTTTTGATAAAAGATGAGAAAAGTGGATGAACTGAAACAGGCCAGCCAGACTGCTGCAGCTGCTGTAGATAGTGAGCTGATGTCATTGATTCAATCCCGTAGAACTAAATTGGGAAAATGTACACAGAAAATGAATGAAATAAGACAATTGATACATCTTGATGGAAATATAGATGATGTAACTGAAAGAGTTGAAGGCCTTAAAATCGCATTGATTGATTTTAAGGAATTCCATAAAACTGTGCACACGTAATCTCAAGATGAACAATATACCGATGAGAGTTGGTTTGAAGTGAAAATGTTGCATTATGATAATTTTACGGATGAAGTGGAGGGACGGAAAGAGGACGTTTCTGAATCTAACAAGGACCAGTCGTCTGTCAGGTGGGAGGACAGCGTTGCACAGCCACTGGCCAGTACAGCATCTCATAGGAGACGTGGATCATCAAGGGCCTCTGCCTCACGCTCAGCCCAATACAGGACAGCTGAGGTACAATGAGCAGAGCGTCCAGCTCGGGGCGCTGCATGAGTTGAACAGCTTTATTTGGAAATGGAGGAAGTTGAATTGAAGTACAAGAAAGAGAAATTTAACATGAGAACTGACATTGTCGCCTCCATCACCAAAATAGAAGTTACAGAAGAATTCGAAACATCTTCTCTACAAGTATAAAAGAACAAGATGAAATAAATGCTTATTATGATGATATGCAAAGAAAACAATCTTTCTCTTCGAACCTTCAACAATCAGCGGTTGAATTTGCTAAAACAGGAACAGCGCCAAAAACTCCACTTCAAAAAGTTATTATTCAACAGTGGCAACGTACAGTTGAATTTACATTTCCTGAGAAACCAAAGCCTATTTGGCTGTAGGGCTCAAACCGGCAAGCAAGAGGAATCACGGGTCGTTTTTTCAAAAAATACGTTTTTATTTATCCAAAAACCATTCCCCCGTGATATCAAAACCATTCCCCCTTGATATCAAAACCATTCCCCCGTGATATCAAAACCATTCCCCCTTGATATCAAAACCATTCCCCCTTGATATCAAAACCATTCCCCCATGATATCAAAACCATTCCCCCTTGATATCAAAACCATTCCCCCTTGATATCAAAACCATTCCCCCTTGATATCAAAACCATTCCCCCTTGATATCAAAACCATTCCCCCTTGATATCAAAACCATTCCCCCTTGATATCAAAACCATTCCCCCTTGATATCAAAACCCTTCCCCCTTGATATCAAAACCATTCCCCCATGATATCAAAACCCTTCCCCCATCATATCAAAACCATTCCCCCATGATATCAAAACCCTTCCCCCGTGATATCAAAACCATTCCCCCTTGATATCAAAACCCTTCCCCCATGATATCAAAACCATTCCCCCTTGATATCAAAACCATCCCCCCTTGATATCAAAACCATTCCCCCTTGATATCAAAACCATTCCCCCTTGATATCAAAACCATTCCCCCGTGATATCAAAACCCTTCCCCCTTGATATCAAAACCATTCCCCCTTGATATCAAAACCATTCCCCCTTGATATCAAAACCATTCCCCCTTGATATCAAAACCCTTCCCCCTTGATATCAAAACCATTCCCCCATGATATCAAAACCATCCCCCTTTATATCAAAACCCTTCCCCAATGATATCAAAACCCTTCCGGCTTGATATCAAAACCAATACTTCTTGATATCAAAACCCTTCCCCCATGATATCAAAACCATTCCCCCTTGATATCAAAACCATTCCCCCTTGATATCAAAACCATTCCCCCTTGATATCAAAACCCTTCCCCCATGATATCAAAACCCTTCCCCCTTGATATCAAAACCCTTCCCCCTTGATATCAAAACCATTCCCCCTTGATATCAAAACCATTCCCCCTTGATATCAAAACCATTCCCCCTTGATATCAAAACCCTTCCCCCGTGATATCAAAACCCTTCCCCCATGATATCAAACCCTTCCCCCATGATATCAAAACCCTTCCCCCATGATATCAAAACCATCCCCCTTGATATCAAAACCCTTCCCCCATGATATCAAAACCATTCCCCCTTGATATCAAAACCATTCCCCCTTGATATCAAAACCCTTCCCCCATGATATCAAAACCATTCCCCCTTGATATCAAAACCCTTCCCCCTTGATATCAAAACCATTCCCCCTTGATATCAAAACCATTCCCCCTTGATATCAAAACCATTCCCCCTTGATATCAAAACCATTCCCCCTTGATATCAAAACCCTTCCCCCATGATATCAAAACCCTTCCCCCATGATATCAAAACCCTTCCCCCATGATATCAAAACCATCCCCCTTGATATCAAAACCCTTCCCCCATGATATCAAAACCCTTCCCCCTTGATATCAAACCCTTCCCCCATGATATCAAAACCCTTCCCCCATGATATCAAAACCATCCCCCTTGATATCAAAACCCTTCCCCCATGATATCAAAACCCTTCCCCCTTGATATCAAAACCATTCCCCCTTGATATCAAAACCATTCCCCCATGATATCAAAACCATTCCCCCTTGATATCAAAACCATTCCCCCATGATATCAAAACCATTCCCCCATGATATCAAAACCCTTCCCCCATGATATCAAAACCCTTCCCCCTTGATATCAAAACCCTTCCCCCTTGATATCAAAACCCTTCCCCCTTGATATCAAAACCATTCCCCCTTGATATCAAAACCCTTCCCCCGTGATATCAAAACCATTCCCCCGTGATATCAAAACCATTCCCCCTTGATATCAAAACCATTCCCCCATGATATCAAAACCCTTCCCCCTTGATATCAAAACCATTCCCTCTTGATATCAAAACCCTTCCCTCATGATATCAAAACCCTTCCCCCTTGATATCAAAAGGCTTGCACCATGATATCAAACCCTTACCACATGATATCAAAACCATTGCGCCTTGATATCAAAACCATTCCCCCTTGATATCAAAACCATTCCCCCATGATATCAAAACCATTCCCCCTTGATTCCCCGTTGATATCAAAACTATTCCCCCTTGATTCCTCCTTGATATCAAAAGCATTCCCCCATGATATCAAAACCATTCCCCCTTGATATCAAAACCATTCCCCCGTGATATCAAAACCCTTGCCCCATGATATCAAAACCATTCCCCCTTGATATCAAAACCATTCCCCCTTGATATCAAAACCCTTCCCCCTTGATATCAAAACCATTCCCCCTTGATATCAAAACCATTCCCCCTTGATATCAAAACCATTCCCCCATGATATCAAAACCATTCCCCCATGATATCAAAACCCTTCCCCCATGATATCAAAACCATCCCCCTTGATATCAAAACCCTTCCCCCATGATATCAAAACCCTTCCCCCTTGATATCAAAACCATTCCCCCTTGATATCAAAACCATTCCCCCATGATAACAAAACCCGTCCCCCATGATATCAAAACCATTCCCCCATGATATCAAAACCATTCCCCCTTGATAACAAAACCCTTCCCCCTTGATATCAAAACCATTCCCCCATGATATCAAAACCCTTCCCCCATGATATCAAAACCCTTCCCCCTTGATATCAAAACCATTCCCCCATGATATCAAAACCCTTCCCCCATGATATCAAAACCATTCCCCCATGATATCAAAATCATTCCCCCGTGATATCAAAACCCTTCCCCCGTGATATCAAAACCCTCCCCCTTGATATCAAAACCCTCCCCCTTGATATCAAAACCATTCCCCCTTGATATCAAAACCCTCCCCCTTGATATCAAAACCATTCCCCCGTTATATGGAGGAGTGGAGGTGTTGGAAGATGTAGAGCATCCCATGTTGACTGCATCATCCACTGACCCCTTTGCTCGGTAGGCAAACTGCAGGGGGTCGAGCAAAGAGGCCTGTGATTTCCTTCAGGTGGGCCAACACCAGTCTCTCAAAGGATTTCATGACCACAGACATTAGAGCAACAGGCTTGTTTGTAGTCATTTAATCCTGTGATACAGGTTTGTTGAAGCAGGAGGGGACTTCACACAGCTCCAGTGGTCTGTTGAAGGTCAGTGTGAAAATGAGGATCAGCTGGTCAGCACAGACTTTAAGACAGGAGGGTGACACGCCATCTGGGTCTGGTGTCTTCCTGGTCTTCTGTCACTTGGAGAGCTGGTGCACATCCTCAACACAGATCCTGAGTGCGGGTGGGGGTTCGGGGAGGGGGGGGTGGTTGGCAGGAGGGCAGTTGGTTGTGTGTTGTGGCCAGAAAGGGTGAGGGGTGGGAACGTTTGCTTTTCAAACCTGAAGTAAAACCCATTTAGGTCGTCAGCCTTGGTGGTTCCCTGCAGTGTGTGGGCGGGGGTGGGGTGGGGGTCTCCTGTAGTTGGTAATGTCTCTCAAACCTCTCCAGACTGATGATGGGTCGTTTGCAGGGAACCTGTTTTTCACATTTCCAGAGTAGCACCTTTCTGCCACCCTGATCTCCTTTGTGAGTGTGTTTCTGGCTTTGTTGGACCGGGAGTTCGTGTATCTTCTGGGCCAGAGAGTGGACATTCGCCAGGTGGATTGATGGAAGCGCGGGCCTCAATCTTCGCTGTTTAACGAGCGCTCCGGTTCGCTTCCTCTTTCAGCGTCTTCGTCATAGTCCGCACAGGGCTGGACCAGTCAAGACCTCAGCAAGACTTTTGATAAAACGCTCAGTTGAAGTCGGTAAAAAAGTCTGTTCAGTTTGTCCAGTGGACAATTGGAGTTTCGCTTTGTCCAGTGGCCAGTTGGAGTTTCGGTTTGTCCAGTGGCCAGTTGGAGTTTCGCTTTGTCTAGTGGCCAGCTGGAGTTTCACTTTGTCCAGTGGCCAGTTGGAGTTTCGGTGTGTCCAGTGGCCAGTTGGAGTTTCGGTGTGTCCAGTGGCCAGTTGGAGTTTCGGTTTGTCCAGTGGCCAGCTGGAGTTTCGGTTTGTCCAGTGGCCAGTTGGAGTTTTGCTTTGTCCAGTGGCCAGTTGGAGTTTCGGTGTGTCCAGTGGCCAGTTGGAGTTTCGGTTTGTCCAGTGGCCAGTTGGAGTTTCGGTGTGTCCAGCGGCCAGTTGGAGTTTCGGTGTGTCCAGTGGCCAGTTGGAGTTTCGGTTTGTCCGGTGGCCAGTTGGAGTTTCGGTTTGTCCAGTGGCCAGTTGGAGTTTCGGTTTGTCCAGTGGCCAGTTGGAGTTTCGGTTTGTCCAGTGGCCAGTTGGAGTTTCGGTTTGTCCAGTGGCCAGTTGGAGTTTCGGTGTGTCCAGTGGCCAGTTGGAGTTTCGGTTTGTCCAGTGGACAGTTGGAGTTTCGCTTTGTCCAGTGGCCAGTTGGAGTTTCAGTGTGTCCAGTGGCCAGTTGGAGTTTCGGTTTGTCCAGTGGACAGTTGGAGTTTCGGTGTGTCCAGTGGCCAGTTGGAGTTTCGGTGTGTCCGGTGGACAGTTGGAGTTTCGGTGTGTCCGGTGGACAGTTGGAGTTTCGGTTTGTCCGGTGGCCAGTTGGAGTTTCGGTGTGTCCAGTGGCCAGTTGGAGTTTCGGTGTGTCCAGTGGCCAGTTGGAGTTTCGGTTTGTCCGGTGGCCAGTTGGAGACAGTGGACAGTTGGAGAGTTAAGACTTCTTCCCTGTTGTATGTGATCAGTGAGAGGGCGCTGGAAAATAAACACATAAGCAAAAACACAGACAGTACACGAAAGCGCAGAACCGAGGCTACCGTCTGTGGCGGCATCTTGATGATGTGATATCATGCCATGCTACACATGTTAGATACATGTTATATATGCTAAACACGCCATAACACGTTATAATGCTACACATGTTACAAACATGTTACACATGCTACACACGCTACAAACACGTTATACAGGCTACACATGTTATACATGCTACACACGTTATAACCATGTTATACACGCTACAATGTTATAACATGTTATACATGCTAAAAAGCTACAAACACGTTATATATGTTACACGTGCTACACATGTTATAAACACGTTATAATGCTACACACGTTACAAACACATCATACATGCTACACATGTTACAAACATGTTATACATGCTGTACACATGACAAACACGTTATAATGCCACACACGTTACAAACACATTAGACATGCTACACACGCTATAAACATGTTATACATGCTACACACATTGCAAACACATGCATGCTACACGTTACAAACATGTTATACATGCTACACATATTAAACATGTTATTCATGATACACACGTTACAAACATGTATACATGCTACACACGTTACAAACACATTATACATGCTACAGATGTTACAAACCCGTTATACATGCTACACATGTTACAAACACATTATACATGCTACAGATGTTACAAACATGTTATACATGCTACACACGTTACAAACATGTTATAAATGCTACACATGTTATACACATGTTTTACATGCTACACGTTACAAATAAGTTATACATGCTACACATGTTACAAACACATTATACATGCTACACACGTTACAAATATATTATACATGCTACAGATGTTACAAACCCGTTATACATGCTACACATGTTACAAACACATTATACATGCTACAGATGTTACAAACATGTTATACATGCTTCACACGTTACAAACATGTTATAAATGCTACACATGTTATACACATGTTTTACATGCTACACGTTACAAATAAGTTATACATGCTACACATGTTACAAACACATTATACATGCTACAGATGTTACAAACATGTTATACATGCTTCACACGTTACAAACATGTTATACATGCTACACAGTACTGCCATACAAACACTATTGACCCGCTCTATTCACTTTGCTCATGCTACTACACACACTACATACACCCTACACACACACATACACACACACACGTAGTAAACCATACAAATCATAAACACAGAAATATACTATAAACAGGCTCCATGCACACTTTAACAGTGTGTGTGTGTGTGTGTGTGTGTGTGTGTGTGTGTGTGTGTGTGTGTGTGTGTGTGTGCAGGTTCCTATGGTCCTGGTGGGGAATAAATGTGACCTGGAGGCGGAGCGGGTGGTGGGCCATGAGCAGGGCCAGACGCTTGCTGCCCAGTGGAACTCCTGCGCTTTTCTGGAAACATCTGCCAAGAGCAAGATCAATGTCAACGAGGTCACCACACACACACACACACACACACACACACACACACACACACACACACACACACACACACACACACACACACACACACACACACACACACACACACTTTGCTACACAAACACTTGACATCCAAACATTTTTGTTTCCAGTTTATGCCTAACTGCGTGTGTGTGTGTGTGTGTGTGTGTGTGTGTGTGTGTGTGTGTGTGTGTGTGTAGATATTCTATGACCTGGTGCGGCAGATTAACAGGAAGACTCCGACTCCTGGTAAAGCTCGCAAGAAATCCAACTGTCAACTGCTTTAATAAACAGGTAAACACACACACACACACACACACACACACACACACACACACACACACACACACACACACACACACACAGCGTGTGTTATGATCGACAGTTACAGTTTGTTATGATTGACAGATAGTTTGTGTTATGATTGACAGTTACAGTTTGTGTCATGATTGACAGATAGTTTGTGTTATGATTGACAGATACAGTTTGTGTTATGATTGACAGTTTGTGTTATGATTGACAGATACAGTTTGTGTTATGATTGACTGATAGTTTGTGTTATGATTGACAGTTACAGTTTGTGTCGTGATTGACGGATAGTTTGTGTTATGATTGACAGATAGTTTGTGTTATGATTGACAGATACAGGTTATATCATGATTGACAGATAGTTTGTGTTACGATTGACAGATACAGTTTGTGTTATGATTGACAGATACAGGTTATATCATGATTGACAGATAGTTTGTGTTACGATTGACAGATACAGTTTGTGTTATGATTGACTGATAGTTTGTGTTATGATTGACAGATAGTTTGTGTTATGATTGACTGATAGTTTGTGTTATGATTGACAGTTTGTGTTATGATTGACAGATACAGTTTGTGTTATGATTGACTGATAGTTTGTGTTATGATGGACAGTTACAGTTTGTGTTGTGATTGACAGATAGTTTGTGTTATGATTGACAGATACAGGTTGTGTTATGATTGACAGGGTAGATGCTGTACGCCTGCCCTGCTACTACTACAACACTAAATCTGTCTCTTCTCCAGGTGTTCCACCCACCTGACAAACGACCAACCAATCACAGGACCTCTTCCTTCTTGGCCACGCCCCTTCAACATAAACCAATATTATTGACCTTCAAACAGACCTCTGAACCCTGCCTCCATCAACTCATCATCTCCATTGGATCCCTGTACAGCTGTCACTAACACAAACTGTTGACTTGGAAACATTAAAAGCAGAAGTGATGAAGATGATGGCCAAGATGATGAAGATGATTCCGTCATTGGCTGCTGGTGCTAGGGGCGGTGCTTATCGGGTTCTCTCTCCTCTGCTTCCTGTTAAGTCTGATCAGAGTCATACATGCACAGAGTTTGGCCGCTAGCTTTCGCTGAGCACCCAGTGATTCTCCTGTAGTTCTGTCGGAACATCACCATGGAGACGTGATGCAGGACGGGGATCCGTATTGACAATGTACACTTGTTTCTTCAAGCAGGCGAAGACCCCACAACAACCCGGACTAACTCTGTCTATCTGTGGTTCTGGTCCAACCTGTGGATTCGTAGTATTGATTATGTTGCTTATAATCTGGACCCTTTGTGTGAAATGATAAAGAAAAGTCTAAATCTGCTTTGTTGTTTTAGTGCAGAGATCAGCAGGTCCGAGCCCCCCCCCCTTCTTCCATCCAGGAAGTTGAACAAACTGGTTCAAATACGTCAGAAACACCAGTAATCCCAGACTGGGACCAATAAAACCCCCCCTGCAGATGAAGAGCTAGCTAGCTAGCAGCACCAACAGTTTCCTAGAGGATGCTAAAGATGCTAGCACATAGTTCCTGAATTAGCTAAAAACCAAATTGTTAATCTGTAAGAAGTTGTGAGTGGAGGTCATGGCTCATGTAACATCTGCAGGACCCTGGTTGTGAATGTGGAGCGTCTCCTGTAATGGCCTCGGTTCAGGTCGGGCTGAAGGGCATTAAAGGAGTCCCCCGTCTGACTGTTACTGGTCTCTGAAAACCAAGCAGCGTCCAGGTCACCGCTGAGCCGCCACAATGAACCAAGATGAAGATCCTGTTCAGCACAACTGAAATGTCCAAGTGTTTCTGAACAGTAGAAACAACAATAAGAAATATCACAAGTAGTACTACTACTTCGACTGTTTGAATAGTAGCGGTACTTTTACTCTCAGTTACTGTAAGTGGTGGAGATCTGGCAGAGAGAGGAGACACCAGCCCTGCTCTTCACTCACACCACGTGTCTGGACCAGCACTCTGTGTGTGTGTGTGTGTGTGTGTGTGTGTGTCTGTGGAGAACAGGGGTCCCTGTGAGCGTCAACATAATGGCTAGTGGCCATGATGACCTTCTGGCCCATGTGACTCGGGTGTTTTTTCATGTTGAGGTGGTTTATGTGACGATGTGGTGATAGAAACCACGTTGCTGTCACGTGTGACTATATTATATTATACTTACCCCGTGTTGTTGCAAGGTATTGTGGGTATGATTTGGCCAAAACACAGTGGCAAACCGTGGAGATCCTCAGTCGTCCACTTTATGAAGCAACCAAATAACGACGGAAGAGAGCAAACATCTGGAGATGTTGACGGCGTTCTTTGTGAAGTCGTGCTGGCAGGGAGCAGGTGGGTGGGCCGAAGCAGTGAAGGTGGAGACAGTCTGCATGTCACGTCCAAAATGATGAGCATTCAAACACCAAACTGACCTGAGACCCACCGACAGCTACGCTGTACATCCCCACCCGACACCCAACCACCATCCACCTAACCAACATCCAATCACTACTCACCCAACATACATCCAACAGACATCCACCCAACATCCAACCAACATGCAGCCTCCATCTGCCCAACGTCCAACCACCACACACCTAACATCCATCTGACACCCAACCAACGTCCAGCCAACGTGTCCTCAGTATCCTGTTGAAAGTGCTTGTAGTTGTAGTTGGTGTTGTGGCCCAGAGGTCTAGTGAGCGTCGCTGATGGAGAATGTTCCCTCCTGCATGGGATGACTGGCTGCTGGGGGGTTCGTTGATCTGTGATTTGTGGAGTTCTTGGAAGCAGCAGCAGCAGCTGCAGTTTGGTTTACAGAGCAGGATGTCCAAAATACTGCCTTAAAACTTCTACAACATGGTAATTACTGTAGTACCTGCTGGCCCATAGTACTACACTACAGTCATACTAGTGTAGAATGTGCTGGTCTGTAGGCTGTTTGATAAGACTGTTCAGTTAAAGTTTCTCTGGAATGTTCTGGTGTCTGGTGAGAATGTCTAATGCTGAGCTTGTCATGTAGCATGTAAATATTTTTAACATTTTTCTTGTATTCAGACACAGAGTAATTGAGTCCTCTCAGAGCTGCAGGGGACTTATTCCACAAGCCCGATTTCAAAAGTTTGCATGAACATGCTTCTGTCAGAGCAGCACGCTTTAAACCGCCATCTTTAAACCTCTGAGATACAGCTGGCCTCTGCTACCCTCCAGCGGTCACTCAGAGAATGACAGGGCGGAGTCGCTGCTGCTTCCGGGACCAGGAGGGTATATGAACAGATGCTTTTTCTTTTTCAGCACATCTCTGTCGTAACGAGGTGAAAAAACTCATTTATTTTCCCGCCCCACCCCAGGTGAGCAAATCTGGAGGGGAGGGGAGTAAATGGCCCCCCTCCCCCGCCAGTTGCCACTATGGACTCTGCTTGACTGTGTGTGTGGGGGGGGGCGGGGGGGGGCTGTAGCCAAATGTAAACTAAAAAGCCTTAAATAAATAAAGTGGTGCAATTTGTATGATCACCTTGTTGTCTGACTGACTGACAGATTGACATAGTTTGTGTGTGTGTGTGTGTGTGTGTGTGTGTGTGTGTGTGTGTGTGAGTGTGCGTGCGTGCGTGCGTGCGTGCAGTTACAAGTGTCCTCAGGGTGAATTTGTGTCTGACAAATGTGTCTGTAGGTGAAAATTTGAAAAAATTGATTAGATATCCTACGACAGACTGTTAGTCTGCAACGAACTGATCATACCGCAGGACAGGGAACTGATCATACTGCAGGACAGCGAACTGATCATACCGCAGGACACTGAGCTGATCATACTGCAGGACACTGAGCTGATTATACTGCAGGACACTGAGCTGATCATACCGCAGGACACTGAGCTGATCATACCGCAGGACACTGAGCTGATCATACTGCAGGACACTGAGCTGATCATACCGCAGGACACTGAGCTGATCATACTGCAGGACACTGAGCTGATCATACTGCAGGAAACTGAGCTGATCATACTGCAGGACAGCGAACTGATCATACCGCAGGACACTGAGCTGATCATACCGCAGGACACTGAGCTGATCATACTGCAGGACACTGAGCTGATCATACTGCAGGACACTGAGCTGATTATACTGCAGGACACTGAGCTGATCATACCGCAGGACACTGAGCTGATCATACCGCAGGACACTGAGCTGATCATACTGCAGGACACTGAGCTGATCATACCGCAGGACACTGAGCTGATCATACTGCAGGACACTGAGCTGATCATACTGCAGGAAACTGAGCTGATCATACTGCAGGACAGCGAACTGATCATACCGCAGGACACTGAGCTGATCATACCGCAGGACACTGAGCTGATCATACTGCAGGACACTGAGCTGATCATACTGCAGGACACTGAGCTGATCATACTGCAGGACAGCGAACTGATCATACCGCAGGAGAGGGGGGCTGATCATACCGCAGGACACTGAGCTGATCATACTGCAGGACACTGAGCTGATCATACTGCAGGACAGCGAACTGATCATACCGCAGGACAGCGAACTGATCATACTGCAGGACAGCGAACTGATCATACTGCAGGACAGCGAACTGATCATACCGCAGGACAGCGAACTGATCATACTGCAGGACAGCGAACTGATCATACCGCAGGACAGTGAGCTGATCATACCGCAGGACACTGAGCTGATCATACTGCAGGACACTGAGCTGATCATACTGCAGGACAGTGAGCTGATCATACCGCAGGACACTGAGCTGATCATACTGCAGGACAGCGAACTGATCATACTGCAGAACAGCGAACTGATCATACTGTCAGGACAGCGAACTGATCATACTGTCAGGACAGCGAACTGATCATACTGCAGGACAGCGAACTGATCATACTGCAGGACAGGGAACTGATCATACCGCAGGACAGCGAACTGATCATACCGCAGGACAGGGAACTGATCATACCGCAGGACAGCGAACTAATCATAGCGTAGGACTGCGAACTGATCATACCGCAGGACAGGGAACTGATCATACCGCAGGACAGGGAACTGATCATACCGCAGGACAGCGAACTGATCATACCGCAGGACAGCGAACTGATCATACCGCAGGACAGGGAACTAATCATACCGCAGGACAGCGAACTGATCATACCGCAGGACAGGGAACTGATCATACCGCAGGACAGCGAACTGATCATACCGCAGGACAGGGAACTGATCATACCGCAGGACAGGGAACTGATCATACTGCAGGACAGCGAACTGATCATAATGCTTGGACAGCGCCTTCCGCTGGTGTACTGCAGAGACAGCACAGGAATAAGATTAAGTTTACACAATATAAATATTAAAATGATGTGATGTGAGTCTCCCTGTGTGCATATGCAGTCTTTCCTCCTGTCAGGTCTACATGGTGATGGTGGTCACGTGGCTCGGGCCCTGGGCTGTTCCGGTGGCATCTGGACACTGCTTGGCATCCTCCTCATCATATTCTTCATCTTTTTTATAATTCTTTTATAATTGTGTTATCTTCTTTCAATGTTGTATTGTGTAAATTGTGTAAACACAACATCCATTGCACGTTGTCCGTCTTGGGAGAGAGATCCCTCCTCTGTTGCTCTCCCCGAGGTTTCTTCCTATTTTTTCTCCCTGTTAAAGGGGTTTTTAGGGAGTTGTTCCTTATCTGAGGTGAGGGTGTAAGGACAGGATGTTGTGCTGCTGTAAAGCCCACTGAGGCTAATGTGTAATTTATGATATTGGGCTACACAAATAAAACTGACTTGACTTGACTGTTAGGTTTGAAGGTGAGTTTGTGGTCGATCGTGGTGCTGAGGTACTTGTACGTCTCCACCTTCTCTGGCCTGGCCATGTAGGGATGGTGCCCTGTCCATGACGAAAATATTGACCATCTCCCTGGTCTTAGGGGCACTGAGGTTAAGACAATTCCCCTACACCACTCTGCGAATGTGTCCATCTCAGCTTGTAGCTGTCCTTCAGAGTTCCATAATGAGTGTGGCATCAGAATATTTGATGTAGGTTGCTTCTGGGTCTGAGCTCCTGCAGGTATCGGTGTACAGAGTGAAGAGCACAGGTGAGATTACAGAGCCTCGTGGGGCTACAGTGGAGATGGTTCGAGTAGAGCTGAACTGACAATTGATTCTGACCACTTGGTGTCTCCGTCAGAAATGAATTGATCCAGAGGATCAGACGTGGATTGACATCGATTTAGAGCACCCTTTGTCCCATCAGGTGGGGTTGCACCATGTTAAAGCGCTTGAGAAGTTAACAAAGACCATTCTAACACTACTATGTCATTAGCTTCTCGAGGTGGGTGTTCACACCATGCAGCAGTGTCAGAACAGCATCATCCACCCCCCCCCATGTTTTTTTTATATGCAAACGGGAGAGGGTCAGTGTGCATGCCTACTTCCTTCTGTAACTGGGAAAGAACCAGCCTCTCAGAGCTTTTCATTACCAGGGATGTTAAGGCTTCAGGTCAGTAGTCATGATCAAAGGTAGTGTTGCTGTTTTGGGTACTTGACAAATAATAGAGGATTTTCATATTGTCGGGATGGAGTCTCGTACCAGAGAGCGGTTGAGGAGCTCGCAGAGAACACCAAACAGTTGGCTGCAGCAGACCTTCAACCGGCGGCCATAGATCCAGTCAGGTCCAGGTGCTTTGTTTTGGTTTATCCTCTTCAGTATATGTTCTACCTCCCCAGGCTGCAGTTCCAGGTTTGCAGTGGCGAGTGACATGGTAGCCAGTTCTGATATTAGCTCCTCCCTCTCTAGTGTAAAGTTATGCTGGTCAAACCTGCAGTAGAGGTTGTTCAGGTTCTCTGCCATGCTGACACAGTTCTCTGAGTCAAAACTGAGAATGGTTGAATTATTAGGGGGGCCAGCCAGTGTTTTAATGCCTCGCCCTGGCTTTGCCTTCCTGGAAGAGCTTCTCAACCTTCTCCCTGTACACTCTCTTGGCCTCCATTATTTGTTTGTTCAGCTTGTTCTGAATGAGTTTGGACTCAGCTCTATTTCCCGAGATGAATGCAATTTTCTTTTCATTGAGTCTGACTTTCAGAGCTTTTTTGATCCAGGGCTTATCATTTGAAAACGCCTTGACAGTTTTTGTGGAGACTATCATCTGTTCGTAAAGATGATGTTGTGAGTGACAACATGTACCATGGGGCTGGTGTAGGAGGAGAGAGCTAGCAGCATGTGACTAATTAGATAGCGCTCCGGGATAGCTGGTTAGCTCAGAGAGTCGACAGACAACGGGACTGGGATTTCCACTCTGCTACTTTATTCTGTTGTACATATACATCGACCGTACAATGCAAGGTGTCCACGGCCCTGTGTTCACCGATCATACAAAGTCAAAGTCAAAGTGTCTTTATTGTCCCTTACAGGGAAATTAGTTTGCAGCCAGTGTACATAAAACTCTCACAAGAAAACAAAACATACAAACCCCAAGGCAGAATTGACACATCACTGATGGACAACAGGACATAGTGGGCGAGGAGAACCGAAGGAAACAAGCGATCTGCAGACAACAGATGAATACTACCTGCCATTTAACAATTGGATGGCAGTGGGGACAAAGGAAGTCTTGTATCTCTTAGTCCAAACACGGGGCCTCTTCCCTCGACCACCTGAGGGTAACAGCTCAGACTCTGGCCGAAGGGGGTGACCTTGGCACTCCAGAAGGGAAGTAGCCTTTCTGAACACCTTCCTACTATAAGGGTTGGTAAGCTGGGCTTGAATTCTCCCTGAAATCTTACCAGCCCATTTGATGAGTCTGTCAAGACTCATCAAACTCACATGACCAAAGCAAGCCACATGAACAGCTGCTGCACAGCTATTTTCAGGTCTTTCCAGAGATGTTCAATGGGGTTCAAGTCTGGGCTCTGGCTGGGCCACTCAAGGACATTCACAGACTTGTCCCGAAGCCACTCCTTCGTTGTCTTGGCTGTGTGCTTAGGGTCGTTGTCGTGTTGAAAGGTAAACCTTCGCCCCAGTCTGAGGTCCTGAGCGCTCTGGACCAGGTTTTCATCAAGGATCTCTCTGTACTTTGCTCCATTCATCTTTCCCTCGATCCTGACTAGTCTCCCAGTTCCTGCTGCTGAAGAACATCCCCACAGCATGATGCTGCCACCACCATGCTTCACTGTAGGGATGGTATTAGCAAGGTGATGAGAGGTGCCTGGTTTCCTCCAGACGTGACGTTTGGCACTCAGGCCAAAGAGTTCAATCTTGGTTTCATCAGACCAGAGAATCTTGTTTCTCATGGTCTGAGAGTCCTTTAGGTGCTTTCTGGCAAACTCCAAGCGGGCTGTCATGTGTCTTTTACTGAGCAGAGGCTTGCGTCTGGCCACTCTACCATGAAGGCCTGATTGGTGGAGTGCTGCAGAGATGGTTGTCCTTCTGGAAGGTTCTCCCATCTCCACAGAGGAACGCTGGAGCTCTGTCAGAGTGACCATCGGGTTCTTGGTCACCTCCCTGACCAAGGCCCTTCTCCCCCGATTGCTCAGTTTGGCTGGGCGGCCAGCTCTAGGAAGAGTCCTGGTGGATCCAAACTTCTTCCATTTACGAATGATGGAGACCACTGTGGTCTTCGGGACCTTCAAAGCTGTAGAAATGTTTTTGTACCCTTCCCCAGATCTGTGCCTCGATACAATCCTGTCTCGGAGGTCCACAGACAATTCCTTTGACTTCATGGCTTGGTTTCTGCTCTGACATGCACTGTCAACAGTGGGACCTTATATAGACAGGTGTGTGCCTTTCCAAATCATGTCCGATCCATTGAATTTACTACAGGTGGACTCCAATCAAGATGTAGAAACATCTCAAGGATGATCAGTGGAAACAGGATGAACCTGAGCTCAATGTTGAGTGTCATAGCAAAGGGTGTGAATACTTATGTACATGCAATATTTCAGTTTTTTATTTTTAATAAATTTGCAAAAACGTCTACAAAACCTTTTTCACTTTGTCATGATGGGGTATTGTGTGTAGATTGATGAGAGAAACAAAGGAATTTAATCCATTTTGGAATAAGGCTGTAACATAACACAATGTGGGGAAAGTGAAGGGATGTGAATACTTCCCGGATGCACTGTATACCCAGCACGGTGTTGTGTGATGTATACCCAGCACGGTGTTGTGTGATGTATATCCAGCACGGTGTTGTGTGATGTATATCCAGCACGGTGTTGTGTGATGTATATCCAGCACGGTGTTGTGTGATGTATACCCAGCATGGATATACAGTGTGATTGTTTTTCGTACCCATTTTCGAGCGCATTATTATTTTTCCCACCTGGATTCCGGGAAGACCCGCCCCTACTCTAACTCTGATTGACTAACCCTATCCCTAACCCCACCCTAATCCTAACCTTAACCCCACCCTAACCCTAACCTTAACCAACCTAACCAACGGAGGCAACGAGTACTAGGCAATCAGAGGCAGAGTTCCCGGAAAACGGGAAAACTATGGCTGGACGTAACTACATCTATGAAACGCCTGTTTTTGCGGGACCACGCAAGTTTAAAAAGTGGTGGTTTTGACATGGGTTTCGTGAACAGCTGATGACGTAATAGAAAACTGTTCACGCCCGATTCATGTTGAAAGCGCAACAGCCAATGGGGAAGCGCCTGCTTGGCCATCTGACCAACGGTAAAAGTCCGCCACTCACTCAGGCACTTAGTCAGTCATTCACTTACAGACAACCGCATGTGTCAGGCTGCCCCACCGTTGCGGTCCAGCCAGAAAGAGGACATATCCTCTAAGACGACTGGTTTGAATGCAACACATGGTTGGTGAATGCAATGGAACATTTCTGTCTGTGTGTGCATGTTCATCCAGCTCTGTTCATGTCTTTCTGTCTGTCTGTCTGTCTGTCTGTCCGTCGATCTTTCAGGTATCTGCAGGGAGCCACAGATCCAAAGCAGGAAAAGGAAAAAGAGCCGGTGCATCCAAGCCAGGTCTCCAGCTCACTGGTCTGGCTGTCAGGACCACAGCGGCCCCTTGAAGCCAGAGGCTGTGCAACCAGTAGAACCAGAGAGCCTAGTAAAACCACCGAACCAAGCAGAACCACAGCAGACCCATCAGTGGTCTTGTCGTCTCCAGGAGGAGCATGGAGGAGCGGCAAAGGCAGTGTTGGGAGAGCTCCCTCCCACTGTGGAGCTCCTACAGAGTCTGGTAGAAGACGCAGCTTCCGTGTGACCTACACAGTCCTCAATGTTGATAGCATATCCTTCTGCAGGTCTTCATCAATACGTAGTATGGATATACGTTTCCAGTTTAATATTAACAAGCCTTTGACTATTGGTATTTCGTTTAACATTGATATTGATTTCTCACAAACCGGTCCATAGATTTGTCCTCCTCTGTGTTTAGATGCAAGTGAGGACAAATGACCACAGCGCTCTCTCTGTCAGGGCTGTTGTCAGAGTTCAACTGGTGGGCACCGTAACTGGTCTCAGAGTTTGACTGGTTTAGGTTTTGTTGTGGATTAATAGAGGTAACACCAGACAGACAGACAGATCGATAGAAACAGGTGGACAGAGACAAAGAGATGTAGAGAACTGTATTCTGGTCTTGAGGTAAATGGTCACTCTATTCTTGAGCATCGACTCCACCTCTCTTTCTCCAAACCAGCTCAGCCCTGCTCCTCTCAGCCTGACAGCCAACAAGGAGCCACAGCTACCCTGACACTGCATGATGGACAACAGCCAGCAGCCAGCGGGGTGAGCTGGGCGATTCGAGTCAACAGTCCATTCACTGTGAGCTACAAGACCGGTGTGCATGTGTGTTCATGTGTTTGTGTCTTTGTGTTTTTGTGTGTGTACATGGCTGTGTGTGCATGTTGCAGTTGGAGCGTGACTTGTGTTGGAAGGCAGGGCTTAGATCAGAAGGTCAAGGTTGCCCCTCTGGAGGTCAGAATACCACAGGTAGTTCAGCCGCAAGACGCCTACAACTACCGAGTCGCCCATCCTGAGTGCACGTCAGGTAGAATGATATTGCTCTGAGCCGGGACAGAACGTGTTTCTGATCTCGTCTCTCCGTAGGACGACTCGAGGCAGATTAAACAGCATGCACACCTTCAAGACACCTTGCAGTGTCTGCAGGAGACGGACTGCATAGTTCTGCTCTCTCTCTCTGTCCCTGCTGCGTCTCTTCACATGAGTATGGACGCTATTCATGCTAATCTGAGTTGACTAGACTGTCTCGGGGAAGGTCGTCCACATCCCACCCGACCTCGTTTTTATTCGAAATGACATATCCATGAGCCACGAAAAAGCCAGATTCATAAAAACACAACCCCAAATATCACACTCAAGTATTTACACTGGCCTGCTGGAGAAGTCGGTGTGTCAAGAAGTAGAACTGAACAAACAATTCACCTCCATTATAATCAAGGCCTTTCCTTCAGACAGTACCTGTCTGAGTACCTGTCTACGTGCCTGCTGAATTTGAGCCTTATTAAGTTATCGGCTGCTTGATAATTCCTCCTCTCCCACCCGGTGAAACCACCACCCTTCTATATGCCAGCTGCTCTCGCTCATGCGAACAACTCTGGTCTACGTCCCGGGCCAAACCCGGTGGTGCTTAATGTAAATTCTTTCATTGTTTTCACATTCCTGGAGGAGCAGCAAGGCTGTGTCATGCTAGTGTGACTGAAATGATACACCCCTGTGAATGTACAGGACAGGCAATGTACGGTGCTATTCACTGTATAGAAAGACACTGCTTCTTTACAGTCGAGCAGCTGGTCCATCAGAACTGCGCTACACAACTAGTCTGCCTTTACCTCCGTTGCAAGATTAAAGTGAACTGAACTTTTCACTCTGCAGGGACATTTCTTCCACACGATGTGTTGACTGTTCAAATCTCTACACGTTCTCATTTATCAGAATCATGTTTGCTGGCCACGTAGCTCTGCACATACTACATGTAGCCCTGCACATACTACATGTAGCCCTGCACATACTACATGTAGCCCTGCACATACTACATGTAGGTATGCACATACTAAATGTAGCCCTGCACATACTACATGTAGGTCTGCACATACTAAATGTAGCCCTGCACATACTACATGTAGGTATGCACATACTAAATGTAGCCCTGCACATACTACATGTAGGTCTGCACATACTAAATGTAGCCCTGCACATACTACATGTAGGTCTGCACATACTACATGTAGCCCTGCACATACTACATGTAGGTATGCACATACTAAATGTAGCCCTGCACATACTACATGTAGGTCTGCCCATACATGTAGCCCTGCACATACTACATGTAGGTCTGCACATACTACATGTAGGTATGCACATACTACATGTAGCTCTGCACATACATGTAGCCCTGCACATACTACATGTAGGTCTGCACATACTACATGTAGCCCTGCACATACTACATGTAGGTATGCACATACTAAATGTAGCCCTGCACATACTACATGTAGGTATGCACATACTAAATGTAGCCCTGCACATACTACATGTAGGTCTGCCCATACATGTAGCCCTGCACATACTACATGTAGCTCTGCACATACTACATGTAGCCCTGCACATACTACATGTGGGTCTGCACATACTACATGTAGCCCTGCACATACTACATGTAGGTATGCACATACTAAATGTAGCCCTGCACATACTACATGTAGGTCTGCACATACTAAATGTAGCCCTGCACATACTACATGTAGGTCTGCCCATACATGTAGCCCTGCACATACTACATGTAGGTCTGCCCATACATGTAGCCCTGCACATACTACATGTAGCTCTGCACATACTACATGTAGCCCTGCACATACTACATGTGGGTCTGCACATACTACATGTAGCCCTACACATACTACATGTAGGTCTGCACATACATGTAGCCCTGCACATACTACATGTAGGTCTGCACATACTACATGTAGCCCTGCACATACTACATGTAGGTATGCACATACTATATGTAGGTCTGCACACACATGTAGCCCTGCACATACTACATGTAGGTCTGCACATACTAAATGTAGCCCTGCACATACTACATGTAGCCCTGCACATACTACATGTAGGTCTGCACCTACATGTAGCCCTGCACATACTACATGTAGGTCTGCACATACTACATGTAGCCCAGCACATACAGCATGTAGGTATGCACATACTATATGTAGGTCTGCACACACATGTAGCCCTGCACATACTACATGTAGCCCTGCACATACTACATGTAGCTCTGCAATACTACATGTAGCTCTGCATATACATGTAGCCCTGCACATATATGTAGGTATGAACATATATGTAGGTATGCGCATACATGTATTTATGAACATACATGTAGGTCTGGGCATACATGGAATGTGTTTCGTGGTTCTCTCAGTGTACTTAACATAGAATAACAACACATATACACAAGGACTGACTGACACAGGTGAAATAAGAGGTGGTAAGGTGCAGTGGTGCAGAGAATATATCAGAGATGCTGAAATACACGTTAGCAGCATACTGACATAAAGCCTGAGGTAGATGTACATGACAAAGTGTACCAGTATACGTAAAATGTACAGTACAGTATATACAACATGTACTGTACTGTAAATACAACTTGTACAGTATATGCAACATGTACTGTACGGTATATACAACATGTAGCGTATATATAACGTAAAGTACAGTATATACAACATGTACAGTATATACAACATGTACTGTACGGTATATACAACTTATACAGTATATACAACATGTACTGTACGGTATATACAACATGTAGCGTATATACAACATGTACAGTACAGTATATACAACATGTACAGTATATACAACCTGTACTGTACAGTATGTACAAAATGTACAGTACAGTATACACAACATATGCAGTACAGTATATACAACATTTACAGTACAGTAAATACAACATGTACAGTATACACAACACGTGCAGTACAGTATATACAACATATACTGTACAGTATATACAACATAAACAGTACAGTATCTATAACATGTACAGTATATACAACATGTACTGTACAGTATATACAACTTGTACAGTATATACAACAGGAACAGTACAGCATATAAAACATGTAGCGTATTTACAACATGTACAGTATATACAACATGTACAGTATATACAACATGTACTGTACAGTATGTACAACATGTAAAGTACAGTTTATACAACATATGCAGTACAGTATATACACCATGTACCGTACAGTATATCTTACATATACAGTATACGACATGTACAGTACAGTATATACAACATATACAATGCAGTATATACAGCATGTACAGTATACATAACACGTGCAGTACAGTATATACAAAATGTACAGTACAGTATGTATATACAACATGTACTGTACTGTATATACAACATATACTGTACTGTATATACAACTTGTACAGTATATACAACATGTACTGTACGGTATATACAACATGTAGCGTATATACAACATGTACAATACAGTATATACAACATGTAAAGTATCTACAACCTGTACTGTACAGTATGTACAACACGTACAGTACAATATAGACAACATATGCAGTACAGTATATACAATATTTACAGTACAGTATGTACAACATATACAGTATACATGTACAGTACAGTATATACAACATATACAATACAGTAAATACAACATGTACAGTATACACAACACGTGCAGTACAGTATATACAACATATACTGTACAGTATATACAACATGTACAGTATATACAACATGTACTGTACAGTATATACAACTTGTACAGTATATACAACAGGAACAGTACAGTATATAAAACATGTAGCGTATATACAACATGTACAGTAGAGTATATACAACATGTACAGTATATACAACATGTACTGTACAGTATGTACAACATGTACAGTACAGTATATACAACATATGCAGTACAGTATATACACCATGTACCGTACAGTATATCTAACATATACAGTATACAACATGTACAGTACAGTGTATACAACATATACAATACAGTATATACAGCATGTACAGTATACACAACACGTGCAGTACAGTATATACAAAATGTACACTACAGTATGTATATACAACGTGCAGTATGTACAACATGTAGAGTACAGTATGTACACCATGTGGAATACAGTATGTATATACAACATGTACAGTATATACAACATGTACAGTACAGTATATACAACACGCACAGTACAGTATATACAATGTACAGCACAGTCTATACAACTTGTACGGTACAGTAGATACAACATGTACAGTACAGTATGTACAACATGTACAGTACAGTATGTATATACCACATGTAAAGTATATACAACATGTACGGTACAGCATATACAACATGTACAGTACAGTATATACAATATGTACAGGAAATACAACATGTATAGTACAGTAAATACAACATGTACAGTATATACCACATGTATAGTACAGTATATACAACATGTACAGTGAAGTATATACACTATACAGTACATTATATACAGCATGTATGGTACAGTAGATACACCATGTACAGTACAGTATATACAACATGTATAGTTCAGTATATACAATGTACAGTACAGTATATACAACATGTACAGTATAGTATATACAACATGAACAGTACAGTATATACAATGTACAGTACAATATATACCACAGTGTACAGTATATAGAACATGTACAGTATAGTATAAAGAACATGTAAAGTACAGTATCTACAACATGTACAGTATAGTATATACAACATGTACAGTACAGTATGAACACCATGTACAGTAAAGTCGATACAATGTACAGTACAGCATATACAACATGTACAGTACAGTATATGCAATTTACAGTACAGTATATACAACATGTACAGGAGAGTATATACATATACAGTACAGTATATACATTTACAGTACAGTATTTATACAGCATGTACAGCACAGTATATACAATATGTATAGTACAGTATGTACACCATGTACAGTACAGTAGATACAATGTACAGTACAGTATACACAAAATGTACAGTACAGTATTTATATGTACAGTGCAGTGTATACAATATGTACAGTACCGTATATACAACATGTACAGTACAGTATATACAATGTATAGTACAGTAGATGCAATGTACAGTACCGTATATACAACATGTACAGTACAGTATATACAATGTACAGTACAGTATATACAACATGTACAATACAGTAGATACAAAATGTACAGTACAGTATATACATTGTATAGTACAGTAAATACAATGTACAGTACAGTAGATACAACATGTACTGTATGTATAACGTACAGTACAGTATATACAACATGTACAGTACAGTATATACAATGTACAGTACAGTATATACAACATGTACAGTACAGTAGATACAACATGTACTGTACACTAGATACAACATGTACTGTATATACAACATGTACAGTATATACAACATGTACAGTACAGTAGATACAATATGTACAGTACAGTAGATACAACATGTACAGTATATACAACATGTACAATACAGTATATACAATGTGCAGTACACTAGATACAACATGTACTGTATATACAACATGTACAGTATATACAACATGTACAGTACAGTATATACAACATGTACAGTATATACAACATGTACAGTACAGTATATACAATGTACAGTACAGTATATACAACATGTACTGTACAGAAGATACAACATGTACAGTATATACAACATGTACAGTACAGTATATACAACATGTACAGTATATACAACATGTACAGTACAGTAGATACAACATGTACAGTAGATACAACATGTACAGTGCAGTATATACAACATGTACAGTATATACAACATGTACAGTACAGTATATACAACATGTACAGTACAGTATATACAACATGTGCAGTATATACAACATGTACAGTACAGTATATACAACATGTACAGTACAGTATATACAACATGTACAGTATATACAACATGTACAGTACAGTAGATACAACATGTACAGTATATACAACATGTACAGTGCAGTATATACAACATGTACTGTATATACAACATGTACAGTATATACAACATGTAAAGTGCAGTATATACAACATGTACAGTACACTAGATACAACATGTACAGTATATACAACATGTACAGTACAGTATATACAACATGTAAAGTGCAGTATATACAATGTACAGTACAGTATATACAACATGTAAAGTGCAGTATATACAACATGTACAGTACAGTATATACAACATGTACAGTACAGTATATACAACATGTAAAGTGCAGTATATACAATGTACAGTACAGTATATACAACATGTACAGTACAGTATATACAACATGTACAGTACACTAGATACAACATGTACAGTATATACAACATGTACAGTACAGTAGATACAATATGTACAGTACAGTATATACAACATGTACAGTACAGTATATACAACATGTACAGTACACTAGATACAACATGTACAGTATATACAACATGTACAGTACAGTATATACAACATGTACAGTACACTAGATACAACATGTACAGTATATACAACATGTACAGTACAGTATATACAACATGTACAGTACAGTATATACAACATGTACAGTATATACAACATGTACAGTACACTAGATACAACATGTACAGTATATACAACATGTACAGTATATACAACATGTACAGTACAGTATATACAACATGTACAGTACACTAGATACAACATGTACAGTATATACAACATGTACAGTACAGTATATACAACATGTACAGTACACTAGATACAACATGTACAGTATATACAACATGTACAGTACAGTATATACAACATGTACAGTACACTAGATACAACATGTACAGTATATACAACATGTACAGTACAGTATATACAACATGTACAGTACAGTATATACAACATGTACAGTATATACAACATGTACAGTACACTAGATACAACATGTACAGTATATACAACATGTACAGTATATACAACATGTACAGTACAGTATATACAACATGTACAGTACACTAGATACAACATGTACAGTATATACAACATGTACAGTACAGTATATACAACATGTACAGTACAGTAGATACAATATGTACAGTACAGTATATACAACATGTACAGTACAGTATATACAACATGTACAGTACAGTATATACAACATGTACAGTACACTAGATACAACATGTACAGTATATACAACATGTACAGTACAGTATATACAACATGTACAGTACAGTATATACAACATGTACAGTATATACAACATGTACAGTACACTAGATACAACATGTACAGTATATACAACATGTACAGTATATACAACATGTACAGTACAGTATATACAACATGTACAGTACACTAGATACAACATGTACAGTATATACAACATGTACAGTACAGTATATACAACATGTACAGTACACTAGATACAACATGTACAGTATATACAACATGTACAGTACAGTATATACAACATGTACAGTTCAGTATATACAACATGTAAAGTGCAGTATATACAACATGTACAGTCTATACAACATGTACAGTACAGTATATACAACATTTACAGTACAGTATATACAACATGTACAGTCTATACAACATGTACAGTACAGTATATACAACATGTACAGTACACTAGATACAACATGTACAGTATATACAACATGTACAGTACAGTAGATACAATATGTACAGTACAGTATATACAACATGTACAGTACAGTATATACAACATGTGCAGTATATACAACATGTACAGTACAGTATATACAACATGTAAAGTGCAGTATATACAACATGTAAAGTGCAGTATATACAACATGTACAGTACAGTATATACAACATGTAAAGTGCAGTATATACAACATGTACAGTACACTAGATACAACATGTACAGTATATACAACATGTACAGTACAGTATATACAACATGTACAGTACAGTATATACAACATGTACAGTACACTAGATACAACATGTACAGTATATACAACATGTACAGTACACTAGATACAACATGTACAGTATATACAACATGTACAGTACAGTATATACAACATGTACAGTACAGTATATACAACATGTACAGTACAGTATATACAACATGTACAGTACAGTATATACAACATGTACAGTACACTAGATACAACATGTACAGTATATACAACATGTACAGTACAGTATATACAACATGTACAGTACACTAGATACAACATGTACAGTATATACAACATGTACAGTACAGTATATACAACATGTACAGTACAGTATATACAACATGTACAGTATATACAACATGTACAGTACACTAGATACAACATGTACAGTATATACAACATGTACAGTATATACAACATGTACAGTACAGTATATACAACATGTACAGTACACTAGATACAACATGTACAGTATATACAACATGTACAGTACAGTATATACAACATGTACAGTACACTAGATACAACATGTACAGTATATACAACATGTACAGTACAGTATATACAACATGTACAGTTCAGTATATACAACATGTAAAGTGCAGTATATACAACATGTACAGTCTATACAACATGTACAGTACAGTATATACAACATTTACAGTACAGTATATACAACATGTACAGTCTATACAACATGTACAGTACAGTATATACAACATGTACAGTACACTAGATACAACATGTACAGTATATACAACATGTACAGTACAGTAGATACAATATGTACAGTACAGTATATACAACATGTACAGTACAGTATATACAACATGTGCAGTATATACAACATGTACAGTGCAGTATATACAACATGTAAAGTGCAGTATATACAACATGTAAAGTGCAGTATATACAACATGTACAGTACAGTATATACAACATGTAAAGTGCAGTATATACAACATGTACAGTACACTAGATACAACATGTACAGTATATACAACATGTACAGTACAGTATATACAACATGTACAGTACAGTATATACAACATGTACAGTACACTAGATACAACATGTACAGTATATACAACATGTAAAGTGCAGTATATACAACATGTACAGTACAGTATATACAACATGTACAGTATATACAACATGTACAGTACAGTATATACAGCATGTACAGTACAGTATATACAACATGTACAGTATATACAACATGTACAGTACAGTATATACAACATGTACAGTACAGTATATACAACATGGTTGATTTATTGACAGTGTTAAGCGTTCATTTGAATGACAGCCCGCAGAAAGAAACAGTTTTTATATCTGGTTGTTTTGGGGTACAGTGCTCTGTAGCGCCTACCAGAGGCAGGAGTTGGAACAGGTTGTGACCAGGGTGTGATGGGTCTGCAGTGATGTTGCCTGCCCGTTTCCTGAGTCTGGATGTGTGTAAGTCCTGAATGGAGGGCAGGTCGGCACCAATGATTTTCTCTGCAGACCTAACTGTCCATCGTAGTCTGTCCCTGTCCTGTTTGGTGGCCGATCCAGACCAGACAGTGACGGATGTGCAGAGGACAGACTGGATTATTACAGTGTAGAGCTGAATCAGCAGTCCTGAGGCAGGTTGAACTTCCTGAGCTGGTGGAGAAAGTCCATCCTCTGCCGGGCCTTTTTGATGATTGTGTCTATGTTGCATGCCCACCTTTGGTCTTGGGCTGATTGTGGACCCAGAAATCTGTAGCTTTTCACCCCAGACCCATTTAGCATAGCAACTTGCGAGGGAGAATCACCAGTTAGCAGATATATTTGTGCCGACCTAGTGGCATTATAGTTTTATTTCTTTTTATTTCATTTATTCCACCTTTCTATCTGTCACTCCTTCTATCTCTCAGATCGTCCATCATCATTCTATAATTCTATTTCTGTTGCTATTATTACCAATTATCAGTCTAGCATAATAGGAATATTTCTCCATCTGTTGACCCTTGACCTTGTCGCATAATTGTTACATACTTGTTAACTGAAGGTTGGCGATCAGGGTGTCGAAATCTATTCGACTGTCGGTTCGGTATAAGGTCTTTGTATCAGACTAGATGTGGATGTAGTTCGGGATTATGTCCTTTAGATGGCGGTAGATGTCTGCATGGCTCCCAAGTCAAAATCAGCCTAAAAGTTTCAAAATCAAACAAAGTAGTTATAAGTTCAAGAGAAATTATAGTATGTTATCTACTGTCCGGTCACTGACAACACGTGTGTTGTAAAGGGCCTTCTCTGTAGGGGTTTGCTTGATAAATACTCCACATGTAGATTGTAATGAATCAGTGTACATGTATACATATATACACATTATACGTTAACTGTAAATTGACCACTTGTTGGCTAAATAAATATTATAAGTTCTTATTTGCATATTATAAAGTACACGTTTTGGATTCCATGTCACCCAGTGTACTGGAGACTGAATGTTCCAACATTCCATACAAACTCCATCCTACCTTCCGGCACTGCGACCTATGACCTCTCACCATCTCTGTCTGCAGGTGCTGAGGTCCAACTCTTCAGTCCCTCCTTCAAGCAGAACCCAGTCCCCATGGAAACAGTGTATAGGCAGAGCTACCATGGTTTGGCCCCACCCAGAAGCCCCCACCTCCAGAAACACATGGAACTTCAGAGACAAAAAGTACGCACATTAATTTACACACTATTAAACACACACAGTAAATAATAAGTGTATTTTGTCAGAGTAGACCGGGCTGTGCAGTCAGTCTACGTAACTATGTGAGATGGTTGTCGCAACAAATAGCGAACCGTGACTCTTAAACCTTGGCCCTCTGACCCCCCTTCCCTCGACAGGGAAAAAAAACCAAAAAAAACAGCAAACTACCGACCTAGCTTTCTGTTTCCTCTCCTTTAGTATTGCAAAAATGACCTGTGAAGATTTCAGCTCTGAAACAAAACTGAAGCCGCGAGTCTGGCCTACGCAATGCGGCAAGCAAACAGCACAGAGAGCGTCAGTTATCACCAAAACACAAACCAGTTCATGTATAACACGAAATGCACATCCTCACAAATAACTTCATCATCACACAAGCTGTGTGTGCACCAAGAAGCATACTGGTAGTTAACAGTTACTGTTACTGGTAGCTAACAATCTAGTTAGAAACCCCACTGCCATCTCTCCTAAACATCTCCATGCCTCCACAGGTATGTCATCAGGACCAACTGCCTTTCCACTCTTCATCCTCTTCATAGCTGCCCTCACTTCCTCCTTGCTAATCCACCACACTTCCTGATTAAATATCCCCACATCATCCAACCTTCTCTCTCTCTCATTTTCTTCATTCATCAGCCCCTCAAAGTACTCCTTCCACCTTCAAGAATCGACGCCTGATTGACGCCGTCACCTTCCCTTCACACGCATGTACACTCAGCAATACAGACTCCATCAGGCTGTCCAGCATGCTCTCCAATGAGGACGTGTTTCTCCATCTTCTCTCCGACTTCCCTGACCTCACTCAGCCCACATTCTCGTCATCTACGACCAAACATGGGGTTGAGCACCACATCGTCACCACTGGCCCGCCGGTGCACGCCCG
>JAJHIY020002039.1:942500-967500 GCA_022114975.2 Lampris megalopsis
ATTTCATTTAGAATGCCATCAGGTTCCCTTGCTTTTTTGGGCTTCAGCTTTCCAGTTTGGTCTAAAAGTTACTGCTAAGTGATGGGGGAGTCAAATGGGTTTTGATATCCCTTGATTGACAGTTCTAATTTTTCTAATTTGTTTATTATGTTACATTGGTCCGTTTTTTTGATCTGATTGGACTTTCTTAAATAGAGCTTGGAAATGGTTTGTCCAGATATCTTCATCTTGTATCATTAATTCTTCATGATTTGGTTTTTTTTTTTTGAAGCGATTCCAATTGTCCCAAAATTTACTGGTGTTTAATGACTCCTCAATCAGTGTCAGTTGCTTACAGGTGTACTGAGCTTTCTTAGTCTGAGTGTGCGTTTATATAGTCTTAGTGTTTCACAATATAGAAGTCTAATTGATGTATTATTTGGATCTCTGTGTTTCTGATTGGACAACTTGCGAAGTTCTTTCCTTATTGATTGACATTCTGCATCAAACCAGGTATCTTCTTTCTTAAATTTTGGTTTTGATATTGATCTTTTTAATCTTGCTTTTTCTGCTGTTTTTTCCAAATATGTTGTTAACATTTTCCATGGCCTGATTGACACCTTCTTTACTGAGAATATAAGGGGTATCTAGAAAGGTATCTATGTAAAGGATTTTGGATTTCGTGATTGTCAATGGCTTTCTTGAATTCCTCTGTCCGTACTGTTTTCAGCCCATCTGTATGATTTCTTTATGTGGAGCAGCTTACTGGGCTGTGATTTGATAGTGTTGATTTCTGTCTTTTTGATGAACACAGTGATTTGGCTGTGATCAGAAAGGGGGTTAGCGGTTTGACAGTGAATGCTCTAATTGACAAGGGGTCTATATCTCTTTCTGTCGCTCTCTCTGTCTCTCTCTCTGTCTGTCTGTCTGTCTGTCTGTCTGTCTGTCTCTCTCTCTCTCTCTGTATAAGTACATGTTCAGTATATGTTATAATTCCTTGTGTCTATGTATAAGTACATGTTCAGTATATGTTCTGATCCCTTGTGTCTATGTATAAGTACATGTTCAGTACATGTTCTGATTTTTTGTTCTGTTTGTAATGACTCATTTGGCAATACAGTTGTCTATTTGCCATGCAAATAAAGCACTTTTGAATTTGAATTTGAGAGAGAGAGAGAGAGAGAGAGAGACAGACAGACAGACAGACAGATGGAGGCATGAGCTAGCCATAAGGATAAGATATCAGTTAGGTCTTAAGCTTGCTTTTAAAAGATGACTCAGTTGAGGCACATCTTATATCAACAGGCAGTTTGTTCCAGAGAGTGGGCCCATAATAACTGGATGCACCTTCATGAGATTTACTTCTGATCATGGGTACAGTTAAGAGACCAGTGTCTCATGATCTCAGGGTTCTGGAGGGTTTGTAAACAGTGAGAAGATCAGAGATGTATTTAGGAGCTAGACCAGGGGTGCCCAACTCCAGGCTTCGAGGGCCGCAGTGTCTGCAGGTATTTGTTCCAACCATGCACTACACCACCTGATTTAACTAATTAGCTCACCTCTTGGACCAAGGAGGGAAAGGAATTAGTTAAATCAGGTGGTGAAATGCACGGTTGCAACAAATACCTGCAGACACTGTGGCCCTCGAGGCCTGGAGTTGGGCACCCCTGAGCTAGACCTTTAAGTAAACGGTGAGCAATATTTTGAAATCAAGTCTGTATTTTATCAGAAGCCAGTGAAGTGATTTAAGTACAGGAGTAATATGTTCAGTGTTTCTTGTCCCAGTGAGTACTCTGGCTGCAGCATTGTGAAACAGCTGGAGCTGTCCCACAGACTTTTTGGGAAGTCCGGCAATTAGAGCATTACAGTAGTCTAGCCTAGAGAAGATGAATGCATGAACCAGTTTTTCAGCCTCTGACTGATACAAGATGGGGTTATCTTCAGAGATATTTTTAGGTGGTAGAATGCACCCCCAGTTATATTTGTATGTGGCTTGTGAAGTTGAGTTGTGAATCAAAGGAAACATCTAGATTTCTAACCTGTTCATCTGGGTTTCAGAGACAGTGAGATCAATTTGGAGAGGATTTCCTGTCTCTGAGCTCCAGCGCCTACCACAAGGATCTCGGTCTTGTCTTTGCTTAACTGCAAAATCTTTTGGGTCATCCAGAGTTTGTCACTGATACAGTTGACAAGGCTATTTATAGGGCTGAGATGATCATGTGAAAGTGTAATGTACAACTGTGTATCATTAGCATATGAATGACAAGATACATTTCGCTTCTGTATGATGGAACCAAATGGCAACATATATAGATTAAACAGTAATGGGCCTAGAACTGAGCCTTGAGGGACCCTACAACAAATGCTAAAATTGCTAGATTTAAAGTTGCCAAGAGACACAGAGAATGTCCTCCCCTTTATATAGGAAGAGAGCCAATTGATGACACGGTTGGATAGGCCAACTGAGTTATCTAGTCTACTGAGTAAGATGTCGTGATCGACGGTGTCAAAGGCTTCAGTCAGGTCTAATGTTACTAAAATGGAAGGTTTGTTTGCAGCACTGTTGAGCTTTAGATCATTGCCTACTTTTGTAAGAGTTGTTTCGGTGTTTATATGCTTGTGCTGCAGTTGATGGACAGGATTGGTTCAGGAGCGGGATGAAGGAAAAGTGAAGTGTATGTATGTATGTATGTATGTATGTATGTATGTATGTATGTATGTATGTATGTATGTATGTATGTATGTATGTATGTATGTATGTATGTATGTATGTATGTATGTATGTATGTATGTATGTATGTATGTATGCATGCATGCATGCATGCATGTATGCATGCATGTATATATGTATGTATGTATGTATGTATGTTTGTGTGATAGTGGACTGGAGGAAGATGACATGTTTTGCT
This sequence comes from Lampris megalopsis, assembly GCA_022114975.2. NCBI lineage: Eukaryota > Metazoa > Chordata > Actinopteri > Lampriformes > Lampridae > Lampris > Lampris megalopsis. The sequence continues at coordinate 945,389 of JAJHIY020002039.1, forward strand.
GTGCTCTTCCAGTGCTCTGTAAGGCTGATGATGTGTCGATCTGAATGTGAGCTGATCTGAATTTGATGTATCGGTCTAAAAGGATTCATAAATTCCCTTTAAATTCAGCTTCAGAAAACGTTCTGACAAGCTGCTCACTTTGAATCCCCTGCAAGATGGAAACTCAGAAGGAAGCACTAGCGCAGATATTCCCAACCAGTGGGCCTCAGAGCGCTTTTCAGTTACTATCTTTCTATCTTTCCAGTTACTTTCCAGCACTTTGGTCGTGGAGGCAGTGGCCTCCACGACCAAATGATTAGATTAAAATTATTACTATTTTATTAATTTATTTTTTTGGTGATTTACAAAGCTAGTTGCCTTGTGATGGCCTGGCAGCCTGTCCAGGGTGTCTCCCCACCTGCCGCCCAAATACTGCTGGGATAGGCTCCAGCATCCCGTGACCCAGAGTAGGATAAGCGGTTTGGATAATTGATGGATGGAACAAAGCCAGTTATTTCTATTTCTAAACGTACTCAAGAATTCAGATAGAACAGTAAGCAGTTACGTCAGAATGTCTCCACGCCGATCACGACACATCATCAGGGAGCGAGAGACACGTGTGTTTTGCCACTGGTAGCTAGCTAACACTCCCTCGGATTCAGTGATACAAAATTGATCGCTTGTTGAAATGAAAAAGTGATGTGGGAGACAAGCCTGCATCAGTAGAAGCTCAGAAGCATGTGGTGACACCACCACCTATTTATGTGAGTCAGGGTTTTCCACTGCGACTGTCACAAAATCAGCTGAAAGCCCCGCCAGCGCCGCTCTGCATGTCAGTTGCTCGCCCATCCCGCCACCACTTGATCTCATGTTTCCAAGAAGCGAGCCCAAGTGTTTCGCTGAGGGGGGGAAGCAGAATATTTCTGGTGGTCATTACAGCTGACGGTGGCGTAACACACACTCAAGCCCGCTTTATTGTTCTCCTGTTTCTTGTTCTCCCTTTTCTCGTTCTCCTTTTTCTTGTCAGCTTTCTTTCTCATTCACTTGGGAAGGTGGCCCTCGAAATGTTTGTTTCAACATCAGAAGTGGGCCTTATGTTACAAAAGGTTTGTGTGTGTGTGTGTGTGTGTGTGTGTGTGTGTGTGTGCGCGCGCGTGCGTGCGTGCGTGCGTGCGTGTGTGCGTGTGCATGCGCAACAGTTTGTTGTTTCCCTGAAGTGAAGCCCTGTGGTTTTACCGCTACACACAGTCAGCAGTCTGACTTACCAGCAAGACACACAAACGGTGCGGCTGCATGACTGCACACTGTGTGATGTGCCATGTGGAAGGCACGAGTCACCTGAACATGCTATGATAAACAATGCATTAAAACACATTAGAGTAAACCTGGAAAGAATTCACGGCAGGCTAATTTCCTGGTGTATTGTACATTATAATCTGTTTCAAATATACGTATAATAACGCATCCGTCATCCGAACCACTTATCCTGCTGTCAGGGCCGCAACATGCTGGAGCCTATCCCAGCAGTCGTTGGGTGGACAGGCCGCCAGGCCATCACAGGGCATATCTAATAATAATAATTATTATTATGATTATCATCATTATTATAATGTGTTTCAAATAAATGTATAATTTTTCAAATATAGAGTAATGACAATTTCGTATTTAGCAAAATAAAACACTAACTCTCACCGCGCAGGGCAGAATCTGGTGTCAGACCTGTCTGTTGGTGTTAAGGTTAAGTCAAATTTGATTTGTATTGCCCTGAACCACAACTCGGTCTCAGAGGGCTTTACAGTCACATTACATTCTGTGTAATATGCTGCACCCCCAAGCCATCAAGCCTCCAATTCAGAGGAAACACTCCCCAGAAAAATCCCCGTCAGCAAAATAAATGGAATAAAACTCAGGAAAATAACAGAATTCTCAGTACATTTTAGTTTGGGCGGCAGCCTACTAAATGATTTCTGTGGTTTGGTCTGGTTTATCTGAGTTGTCTCGTCTGGATAATCTATGTTGTCTAGATTATCCATGTAAATTATCTATGCGGTCTAGTCTAGATTACTGATATAGTCTAGATTATTGTATTCATGACTAGATTGTCTATTTAGTCTAGATGATCAACATAGTCTTGTCTTTATTATCGATGTAGTCATTCTAATTTATTCTACGTTTATTACTTTTCTAGTTCTGCCTTTGGGTTTAGCTGTAAAATAGTGTACAGCTTTAGTTTTGTGTTATTATTGTGTTACAGTCTCTAATGGTCTAGTTGGTGCAGTTTGTGAGGTGTAAATGATTGGTGTGTGTTTCTGTGCATCAGGCTGAAGAGTCGAGGCAGAAGGCTCGGTTTTACCGTTTGAGGGCCTGGGGAACTCATTTCTGAAGAGAACACCTCAACCAGCTTCTGTCTGAACAAACAGCCCCGTGGGCGCCCACTGATACACCAACTGAACCCTACTCCGACCCTCCGATCTCTGACCTGCCTGACCCGGAGGGCAGGCACAGTGCTGGGCGGAGTCCCTTTTTGGAGGCTTTGTATCTGGCCAGGTAACACAATCTTCCCGCCTGTGAGCAATGCAGTTTACACTTGTGGGTTCTTTTGCCCTCCTGAAAACCCAATTTTAAAGTCCCATTACGTGGACTTTTCGTGAATAAAAATGTACTACATACAGGATAAAGTCCATACACTAGTGATACATAACACCCTCTGGCCCCTGCGAGACACCGCTTGCACATGACCGGTATTTGGCCATTTTGTTCATCACACAGGAAGTGATGACACATATCTCCTCTGTGGGATTGAACTCATGAGTAACACCATGATGGCTGAAAACACCTTATAATACCACACCCATTACTCCTCTTTCTTCTTACCTTAACTTCTGCACCCATACTTCCTCATTCTCCTTGCCTTAACTTCCACACCCACAACGCCTCGTTCCCCTGAATTTAACCTCCAAATCATCAGTCTTCTTTCTCCTCTCCTCTCCTCTCCTCTCCTCTCACCATCAGCCGCTTCTCCGGGGTCGGGTCGCAGTGGCAGCAAGCTAAGTGGGTCACTCCAGACGTTCCTGTCCCCAGCAACGCCCTCCAGCTCCTCCTGGGGGATCTCAAGGCGTATTCAGGCCAGATTGGACATGTAGTCCCTCCAGCGAGTTCTGGGTCTACCCTGGGATCTTCTCCCAGTTGGACGTGCCCGGAAAACCTCCAAAGGAAGGCGCCCATGAGGTATCCTAAGTAGATGCCCAATACACCTCAACTGGTTCCTTTCGATGCGAAGGAGCAGTGGCTTTACTCCGAGCTCCCTCCGGATGTCCGAGCTCCTCAACCTATCTCTAAGGCTGAGCCCAGACACCATACGGAGAAAACACATTTCAGGTGCTTGTATCCGCAATCTCACCCTTTCGGTCACTACCCAAAGCTCATGACCATAGGTGAAGGTTGGAACAAAGATTGACTGGTAAATTGAGAGCTTTGCCTTCCAACTCAGCAACTTCTTCCCCACAACGGTCCGGTACAACGTCCGCATTACTGCTGATGCTGCACCAATCCTCCTGTCAATCTCCCGCTCCATCCTACCCTCACTCGTGAACAAGTCCCCGAGATACTTTAACACCTTCACTTGAGGCAACAACTCATCCCCAACCCGGAGGGCGCAATCCACCATTTTTTGCTAGAGAACCACAGCCTCAGACTTGGAGGTGCTGACTCTCATCCAAGCTATTTTACACTCAGCTGCAAACCGCCCCAGTGCGCACTGGAGGTTGCGTTCTGATAAAGCCAACAAAAACACATCATCTGCGAAGAGCAGAGATGCAATTCTGAGGTTCCCAAAACGGACACACTCCTCACCTTGGCTGCGCCTTGGGATCCTGTCCATGAATATCACAAACAGAATTGGAGACAAGGGACAACCTTGGTGGAGTCCAACACCCACCGAAAACATGTCTGACTTTGTGCCGAGAATGCGGACATACCTCTCACTTTGGTTATACAAGGACCGGATGGCTTGTAGCAACTGCCCCGGTACGCTATAATCCTGCAGTACCCCCCACAGAGTGCCCCGGGGTACACGGTCATAAGCCTTCTCCAAGTTCACAAAACACATGTGGACTGGGTGGTCAAACTCCCATGCCTCCCTCAGCACTTCTGCAAGGGTAAAGAGTTGGGCCGTTGTCCCACGGCCAGGACGGAATCCACATAGTTCCTCCTGGATCCGAGGTTCGACAATTTGTCGGAGCCTCCGTTCCAGCACCTGAGAGTAGACTTTCCCAGGGAAGCTGAGCAATGTGAAGCCCCGATAATTGGAGCACACCCTCTGGTCCCGTTTTTCAAATATGGGAACCACCACCCCAGTCTGCCACGCCACATGTACTGTCCCCGACCTTCACGCAAAACTGAAGAGGTGTGTCAGACAAGACAACCCAACAATGTCCATAGCCTTCAGCATCTCAGGGCGAATCTCATCCACACCTGGCACCTTGCCGCCATGGAGCTTCTTAACTACCTGAAAGACCTCTGCCAGAGATATGGGTGGGGCTTCCTCCGAGTCTTCAGACTCTACCTCCTCCGCTGAGGACATGTTAGTCGAGTTCAGGAGCTCCTCAAAGTGTTCTTTCCACCACCCAACAACATCCCCAGTCCGGGTCAGCAGTTTCCCTCCCCGGCTGAACACATCCTGAGTCAGGCCCTGCTTCCCTTCCCTGAGTTGTCGGATGGTTTGCCAGAATTTCCTTGAGGCCAACCGAAAGTCCTCCCCCATAGCCTCGCTGAACTCCTCCCACACCCGAGTTTTTGCTTCTGCGACAGCCGAAGCTGCTGCCCTTCTGGCCTCCCAGTCCCTGTCTGCTGCTTCAGGAGACTTCTGGGCCAAGTAAGCCCAAAAGGCCTCCTCCTTCAGCCCGACGGCTTCCCTCACCGCTGGTGTCCACCAGCGGGTTCTTAGGTTGCCACCTCGGCAGGCACCGATGACCTTATGACCACAGATCCTACATGCCACATCTGCAATAGAAGCTTTGAACATGGCCCACTCAGACTCCATGTCTGAGTTAGGGTTAGGGTTACATGAGAACTTCTTCCGGAGGTGGGAGTTTAAGACCTCATGGACAGGGGCCTCTGCCAGGAGTTCACAGTTTACCCCCTCTACACGTTGGGGTTTGCCAGTTCTGTCCGGTAGCCTTCCCCGCCATGTGATCCAACTCACCACCAGGTGGTGTTCAGTTGACAGCTCTGCTCCACTCGTCAACTGAGTGTCCAAAACATATGGCCGCAGATCTGATGATACAACCACAATGTCTATCATTGATCTTCGGCATAAGGTGTTCTGGTGCCAAGTATACTTATGAACTACTATATGTTCGAACATGGTGTTTGTTATGGCCAATCCATGACTCGCACAGATGTCCAATAACAAGGCAACGCTCGGGTTCCGATCAGGGAGGCCGTTCCTCCCTATCATGCCCCTCCAGGTTTCTCCATCGCTGCCTACATGAGTGTTGAAGTCCCCCAGCAGAACTATAGAGTCCCCAGGCGGAACCCTATCCAGGACACCACCCAGAGACTCCACGAAGGCCGGATACTCCAAACTGCTATTCAGTGCATAAGCACACACGGTACCGTCAGAGCCTTCCCCCCAGTGATTTGCAGTTGTATAGAGGCGACCCTCTCATTCCCTGGGTAGAACTCCAACATAGCAGAGCTCAACCGGGGACTTGTGAGTATCCCTACATCCCGCCCAGAGCCTGTCACCCTGGCCAACTCCTGAAAAGTAAAGAGTCCAGCCCCTCTCCAGGAATTTGGTACCAGAGCCCATGCTATGTGTGAAGGTCAGCCCAACTATATCTAGTGGGTACCGCTCCACCTCTCGCACCAGCTCAGGCTCCTTCCCTGCCAGAGGGGTGACATTCCATGTCCCGAGGACCAATCTCTGATGCCGGAAGTCGGTATGCCCCAGTCCCCGCCTTTGCCTGCCACCCGGCCTGCATTACACCCTACCCCAATGGTCCACGGGGTGGTGGCGCCATATTGTTTTTTCGGGCTGGGCCCAACTGGGCATCATGGGCCAAGGCCCAGCCACCAGATAGATGCTTGCCGGCAAGCTCCCTTCCCAGGTCTGGCCCCAGGAGGGGGCCCCAGTTTCCCTTTTCCAGGCGAGGTGCTGTAGCTCTGCTGGTGTTCTTTCATTGGGTTTTCTTGGAAACTCCTCTTTCTTCTTACCTTAACTTCCACATCCATCACTCCTCTGTCTCCTCAACTTAACCTCCACACCCATCACTTCTCTTTCTCCTTACTAACATCATAAAGAGAGAAAAAACTTCTGTTTTCTTCAGCATTGAGAAATTGCCACTTTGTGGAATCTCACTGGGTTTCCAGTACAGCCCTCGTGTAAGATTTGAGAATCCATGTCAAGCCAATTCTAATATGATGGAACAACCAGTTTGGGATTTCATAGTCTGAACAATGAATTCAAACTCAGCCATTTATTTCTGATTTTAAGTAAGTGTACTTTTTGGACATTTTATTTGAGAATTTTATCTTGACATGACCATTTTGGAGACAAATCAAGAGAGACAGGATTGAGATGGTTTGGACATGTGTGGAAGAGAGATGCTGGGTATATTGGGAGAAGGATGCTGAATATGGAGCTGCCAGGGCAGAGGAAAAAAGGAAGGCCAAAGAGGAGGTTCATGGATGTGGTGAGGGAGGACATGCAGGTGGCTGGTGTGACAGAGGAAGATGCAGAAGACAGGAATAATAACGAGAGTCTGTAAAGGCCAGTATAATAACGATAATCTGTAAAGGCCAGTATAATAACGATAGTGTGTAAAGGCCAGTATAATAACGATAGTCTGTAAAGGCCAGTATAATAACGATAATCTGTAAAGGCCAGTATAATAACGATAATCTGTAAAGGCCAGTATAATAACGATAGTTTGTAAAGGCCAGTATAATAACGATAGTCTGTAAAGGCCAGTATAATAACGATAGTCTGTAAAGGCCAGTATAATAACGATAGTCTGTAAAGGCCAGTATAATAACGATAGTCTGTAAAGGCCAGTATAATAACGATAGTCTGTAAAGGCCAGTATAATAACGATAGTCTGTAAAGGCCAGTATAATAACGATAGTCTGTAAAGGCCAGTATAATAATGATAGTCTGTAAAGGCCAGTATAATAACGATAGTTTGTAAAGGCCAGTATAATAACGATAGTCTGTAAAGGCCAGTATAATAACGATAGTCTGTAAAGGCCAGTATAATAACGATAGTCTGTAAAGGCCAGTATAATAACGATAGTCTGTAAAGGCCAGTATAATAACGATAGTCTGTAAAGGCCAGTATAATAACGATAGTCTGTAAAGGCCAGTATAATAACGATAGTGTGTAAAGGCCAGTATAATAACGATAGTGTGTAAAGGCCAGTATAATAACGATAGTGTGTAAAGGCCAGTATAATAACGATAGTGTGTAAAGGCCAGTATAATAACGATAGTCCTTAAAGGCCAGTGTAACCCATATGACACATGGGCTACTAATAGTCATTGCTTTAGAGGTGTAGTGACATGCCGCTCCTTAGGGGGCGCGCTTTGCAACTCGCTAGGGTAGAGACTGCTGCACGTAGTCGTCATTTTTGTTCTCGTTTCTGTTTGTGATTATCCTGGAGATTGTGCTCTTGAACCGGCGACTGAATGTCATTATACATAGCCTCAGAAAGTTAGAGTCATGTTTTGATTGTGAAAAGTGTTGTGTGTCATCAGAACCTCATCTGTGAGCTTACGAGATGAAGGTGTGTGGAGTTTGAAGTATCGGGAACTCCGGTGGGTAAAGCAGGTGTCTGTGCTAGCTTGTTGCTAACCACTGAAGGGGAAAGCTAATGCTGGGTCACCATAAAGCTGTTAAGATACTCTTCATAAAACCAGTCGGGGTATAAGATGTCTAATGTTTGAATAGCCCGTACTTTGGTATGTGTTGTATCATAGTTATGAGAAGGTTAATGTTTAGAACTCACTCTGGCGCGTACTGTATCATTCTGTCATGTTGAATGTTCTAGAAGATAGCCCACGCCAGTAGTTAGCTGGTGCTAAGCGCTAGCTTAGTCAGTGAAGCATTGGGGAACTGTGCAGCATTAAAGATGCGTGGCGCTTATCCTGTTGACGTTAAAGCCATTCGGTTTAAGTGGTTAGCGCATTTAAATGGCTTGTATTGAGGCGACACTGTGACTGCACTGATTTTGTGTAACAGAATTATATATATGTATATGTATATATGTATATATATATATATATATATATGTATATGTATATATATATGTATATATGTTTGTATGTAGTGATTAAGTAATGATATTGCAATTCATATACATGTTAATGGAAAGCATATTGTAAGATGCCCTGAATGAAAAAAAATGAATGAGATCTCATGTTAGAAACAGATACAGAATGAAATAGACTGTAGATTGTAGATTGTTTTTTTTAATTACCAGATATAATTTGGAAGATAGTGATGGCGAGCTCAGTGAGACTGTGGACGATCATAGAAGCGGTGGCCTACCCTAGGATCTGTCCCAGGAAACGTCTGACAAGCCTGAATCATTCATCCAGACACCAGATAAGAACTCATACACACCAGCCTATTTCCTCTACCAGGGTAGAAATAGTCATGGAACTGAACTCTTGGACCAACACATACACTCAAGGACAAGGAACTGAACTTTTCTTTTATCTCAAACTGCTAACACTCATTGAGGGTTGTGATTTGAATGAGGTTTTCTTTGGTTTATTATTTTATTTACTTTAAAGAACTTTATTTTGTTTATTTCAATTCCTTTATGTAAAAGTCAGCGTTGTGTAGTTTGGAGAAACAAAAAGCCAATAGCCGATAATCAGTTATTGGCCTGGACCTGGAAGATATTTGACATTATGAGAAAGTGTATCTGTTGAACTGAAGGTCTAAGTCAAAGTAATAAATACCTAAATAAATAGATCCGGGTCATTGAACATCAGACTCAAAGTAATTACCCCTTAAAAATGTGACGTCAGTTGTAGTTTGTAGTGTTGTCATGTGTGACATGCTTTACTTACACCTAGTCCATATGTAAATGGGTACTTTACTTACACCAGGTCCACATGTACACGGGTACTTTACTTACACCAGGTCCACATTTACACGGGTACTTTACTTACACCTAGTCCACATGTACACGGGTACTTTACCTTCACCAGATCCACGTGTACACGGGTATTTTACTTACACCAGGTCCACATTTACACGGGTACTTTACTAACACCAGGTCCACATGTACACGGGTACTTTACTTACACCAGGTCCACATTTACACGGGTACTTTACTTACACCAGGTCCACATGTACACGGGTACTTTACCTTCACCAGATCCACGTGTACACGGGTATTTTACTTACACCTAGTCCACATGTACACGGGTACTTTACCTTCACCAGATCCACGTGTACACGGGTATTTTACTTACACCAGGTCCACATTTACACGGGTACTTTACTAACACCAGGTCCACATGTCCACGGGTACTTTACTTACACCAGGTCCACATTTACACGGGTACTTTACTTACACCAGGTCCACATGTACACGGGTACTTTACCTTCACCAGATCCACGTGTACACGGGTATTTTACTTACACCTAGTCCACATGTACACGGGTACTTTACCTTCACCAGATCCACGTGTACACGGGTATTTTACTTACACCAGGTCCACATTTACACGGGTACTTTACTAACACCAGGTCCACATGTACACGGGTACTTTACTTACACCAGGTCCACATTTACACGGGTACTTTACTTACACCTAGTCCACATGTACACGGGTACTTTACTTACACCAGGTCCACATTTACACGGGTACTTTACTTACACCTAGTCCACATTTACACGGGTACTTTACTTACACCTAGTCCACATGTACACGGGTACTTTACTTACACTTAGTCCACATGTACACGGGTACTTTACTTACACCTAGTCCACATGTACACGGGTACTTTACTTACACCTAGTCCACATGTACACGGGTATTTTACTTACACCTAGTCCACATGTACACGGGTACTTTACTTACACTTAGTCCACATGTACACGGGTACTTTACTTACACCTAGTCCACATGTACACGGGTACTTTACTTACACCTGGTCCACATGTACACGGGTACTTTACTTACACCTAGTCCACATGTACACGGGTACTTTACTTACACCTAGTCCACATGTACACGGGTACTTTACTTACACCTAGTCCACATGTACACGGGTACTTTACTTACACCTGGTCCACATGTACACGGGTACTTTACTTACACCTGGTCCACATGTACACGGGTACTTTACTTACACCTGGTCCACATGTACACGGGTACTTTACTTACACCTAGTCCACATGTACACGGGTACTTTACTTACACCTGGTCCACATGTACACGGGTACTTTACTTACACCTAGTCCACATGTACACGGGTACTTTACTTACACCTAGTCCACATGTACACGGGTACTTTACTTACACCTAGTCCACATGTACACGGGTACTTTACTTACACTTAGTCCACATGTACACGGGTACTTTACTTACACCTAGTCCACATGTACACGGGTACTTTACTTACACCTGGTCCACATGTACACGGGTACTTTACTTACACCTAGTCCACATGTACACGGGTACTTTACTTACACCTAGTCCACATGTACACGGGTACTTTACTTACACCTAGTCCACATGTACACGGGTACTTTACTTACACCTAGTCCACATGTACACGGGTACTTTACTTACACCTGGTCCACATGTACACGGGTACTTTACTTACACCTGGTCCACATGTACACGGGTACTTTACTTACACCTAGTCCACATGTACACGGGTACTTTACTTACACCTGGTCCACATGTACACGGGTACTTTACTTACACCTAGTCCACATGTACACGGGTACTTTACTTACACCTAGTCCACATGTACACGGGTACTTTACTTACACCTAGTCCACATGTACACGGGTACTTTACTTACACTTAGTCCACATGTACACGGGTACTTTACTTACACCTAGTCCACATGTACACGGGTACTTTACTTACACCTGGTCCACATGTACACGGGTACTTTACTTACACCTAGTCCACATGTACACGGGTACTTTACTTACACCTAGTCCACATGTACACGGGTACTTTACTTACACCTAGTCCACATGTACACGGGTACTTTACTTACACCTAGTCCACATGTACACGGGTACTTTACTTACACCTGGTCCACATGTACACGGGTACTTTACTTACACCTGGTCCACATGTACACGGGTACTTTACTTACACCTGGTCCACATGTACACGGGTACTTTACTTACACCTGGTCCACATGTACACGGGTACTTTACTTACACCTGGTCCACATGTACACGGGTACTTTACTTACACCTAGTCCACATGTACACGGGTACTTTACTTACACCTAGTCCACATGTACACGGGTACTTTACTTACACCTAGTCCACATGTACACGGGTACTTTACTTACACCTAGTCCACATGTACACGGGTACTTTACTTACACCTGGTCCACATGTACACGGGTACTTTACTTACACCTGGTCCACATGTACACGGGTACTTTACTTACACCTAGTCCACATGTACACGGGTACTTTACTTACACCTGGTCCACATGTACACGGGTACTTTACTTACACCTGGTCCACATGTACACGGGTACTTTACTTACACCTGGTCCACAAGCACTGTTTAAAAAAATCTCCATATGAAAACAAAAACACAATATAAATCATAGACGTTTGAATGGAGAGGTGTGTGAATGGAGAGGTGTGTGAATGGAGAGATGTGTGAATGGAGAGAGGTGTGTGAATGGAGAGATGTGTGAATGGAGAGATGTGTGAGTAGAGAGGTGTGTGAATGGAGAGATGTGTGAATGGAGAGGTGTGTGAATGGAGAGGTGTGTGAATGGAGAGGTGTGTGAATGGAGAGATGTGTGAGTAGAGAGGTGTGTGAATGGAGAGGTGTGTGAATGGAGAGATGTGTGAGTAGAGAGGTGTGTGAATGGAGAGGTGTGTGAGTAGAGAGGTGTGTGAATGGAGAGATGTGTGAATGGAGAGATGTGTGAATGGAGAGGTGTGTGAATGGAGAGATGTGTGAGTAGAGAGGTGTGTGAATGGAGAGGTGTGTGAATGGAGAGATGTGTGAATGAGAGATGTGTGAGTAAAGAGGTGTGTGAATGGAGAGGTGTGTGAATGGAGAGATGTGTGAATGGAGAGGTGTGTGAGTAGAGAGGTGTGTGAATGGAGAGGTGTGTGAATGGAGAGATGTGTGAATGGAGAGGTGTGTGAGTAGAGAGGTGTGTGAATGGAGAGGTGTGTGAATGGAGAGATGTGTGAATGGAGAGGTGTGTGAATGGAGAGGTGTGTGAATGGAGAGATGTGTGAATGGAGAGGTGTGTGAATGGAGAGATGTGTGAATGGAGAGGTGTGTGAATGGAGAGGTGTGTGAATGGAGAGATGTGTGAATGGAGAGAGGTGTGTGAATGGAGAGGTGTGTGAATGGAGAGATGTGTGAATGGAGAGGTGTGTGAATGGAGAGATGTGTGAATGGAGAGATGTGTGAATGGAGAGGTGTGTGAATGGAGAGGTGTGTGAATGGAGAGGTGTGTGACAGGGGGAAAAGGAAGACAGGCGATGCCTCTGAGACCAACAGGATGAAGTGCTTGGTGACGGTCATGAAGGGCTGATCACTGTCAGATGTTTGGTTGCTGTTCGATCAAAACCAAGTTCAGAAAGAATGAGGAAGCTGTCTTCTCTTGGTTCACAGTGGATGAGGTAGGAGGTGAGGACAGACCAGTGTGTACTTTATGTGTGGAATCTCTGGCAGCATCTCTGGTAGTATGAGACCGAACACATGAAGAAGACACTTAAAGTCGTTACACTCTAGTCAGGTGAGTACGCCACTCGAGTTCTTCCAGAAGACTTGGTGCAGACCGTTAGCAGGGATGCTGCTTTGTAGAAGCTGCATCAGTGAACAGCAAAGCACTGATGGCACCACACCAAGTCTCACACTCAACTGCCCAGTGCAAGACACCACACACAACAGCAGAGGAGCTCGTACTTCCCGCGGCTTTACATATGCTGTCAACTATGTTTGGTGAGACAAGTGCCACAAAATTGAAGACTGTCCGTCTGTCCAATGATGCAGCTGCAAGACGTGCGTGCGACATTTGAAATGACCTCGAAGAACAACTCACTGAAAGACTGAAAGACACACGTTTGGCCTGACAAGTGGACAAGGCTACTGACAGCAGTAGACTGCTTGTTTATTGCTCATGTTGGCTTGTCACGTCAGAGTCACTGTGTGAGGATTTGCTGCTATGCAAGTAGGTCCCAGCAGAGCGACAGCTGATGAGCTCTTCAGGGTTCTGGACTGCTACCTGACACAAACAACATGGGCTGAACTGGCAGAACTGTGCAGGCATTTGCACGGATGGTGCACAGATCATGGCAGGGAAAACGAAGGGGTTGCAGGCACTAATCAAGAGGCTCTCTGGAGGAGGAGTGTATGCATGAAGTTGCAAGCAAGTTTAGGACAATTTCCGATGAAACTGGCCTGTGTCAGAGATATATTTGGAAAGTTGAATGAATTAAATCTTCAGCTTCAAGGCAGAGACAAGCACCTTCCTCACCTGGCAGACAAGATCAGTGCATTCACTCGAAAGCTCGAGATGTGGGGCAGGCGACTGGATCAAGGAAATACTGATTTCTTTGAGAATCTGAGTGAATTTGTTGAAACCAGTGATTTGGGAGCCACCACAGTGCTTTCGTGTCTTAAGGAGCACATCTCTCCCCTGAGAGGATTCTTTCCAAAATACTTCCCAAACAACAGTGCTCACAATGACTGGGTGACAGATCCAGTCAGTGCAGCAGCACCTGCTGATTTCAGCTCTGCTGAAGAGGACCAGTTCATGGAGATGACCTCTGACTCCACCCTGAGGCTGAGCTTTACAGCTCAGACACTGAGTGAATTCTGGCTTGGTGTGGAGAGGGAGTATCCACTCATAGGACAGAGGGCTGTGGGCATTCTGCTTCCCTTCACCACATCCTGTCTCTATGAGATGGGCTTTTCTGCTGCTGCCTCACTTAAAACAAAGAACAGGTCTAAGCTCAACATGGAGCATGACCCAAGAGTGGCGGTATCAAGCCTGCAACCCCGTTTTGAAAAGATGTGCAGTGCAAAACAGGCTCATTGCAGCACTAATGCAGTGATAAGACTTGAGCTCTGACAAACTGACTTGCTCATCGTTCTTCGCAAATATCTGCATTTGTTCTTTCTCTGCTCAGACTGAACTTTATTGTTATTGTCCTAGCAAAGTGTTTTTTAAATTGCATTTCGTTTTTCTGTGTTTTCGAAAAGGCACACCGACTGATAGAGCAGTCTAGTGACACACGTCACAAAAAGAGGTTTGATAAAGAGGTTGAAGTGGAACTTGTGTTTGTTATTTGCACAACAGAAATTACTGAAAGAAAAGTGAAAGGACTGTTCATGATCTTGATGTTGTTTAAATAAAGTTAAGCTTGGCCCATTTTGTCACCATTTTGTTGGGGCGGGGGGCATGAGCATTTATCTGCCTCCAAAGGGGGGCACGACAGAAACAGTTTGAGACCCACTGGTATCGCCCAGTAACACAACTTACAGATTTGCCTCAGGGGGTTTGCAGCAGCACAACATCCTGTCCTTAGACCCTCTCATCGGATAAGGAGCAACTCCCTAAAGCCCTTTAACAGGGAGGAACAACAGGAAGAAACCTCACGGAGAGCAACAGAGGAGGATCTCTCTCCCAAGACGCACAACGTGCAATGACGTTGTGTTTACACAATTTACACAGTACAGCATTGAAGGAGGACAACACAATTATAATGGACTTATAAGATATATGAAGAATATGACGAGGAGGATGCCAAGCAGTGACCAGACGCCACTGGAACAGCCCAGGACCTGAGCCACGTGACCAGCATGTAGACCTGACAGGAGGATCGACTGCACGTGCCCACGGGAGAGACTCACATCACACCATTCACATACTACATCTGAGTAGAGAAAGGAGAAGACATAATTCAGAGAGAGAGAAAAGACATGTGAGAGAAGAGAACAGTGTCCAATAATCTACAGTCTGTATAATCTCCTCGGCAGAACGGTGCTTTGTAAATTCCGTGATTTAGAACCACACTGCCACCCGTCCACCTGGTGAATGTCTGCTCTCAGACCAACAAGATGGATGAACCGCTACTCATGAATGGAAATAACTCGGACTTTTCCAGATCTCCGTCCTGTGTCTCACTGGAACCTGGCTTAGTGAGCATATCACAGACAGCACACTTCATCTGCCACAGTTCCAACTCCTCTGGGCGGACCGCGATACGGAGCTATCAGGAAAAAAACAGGGTGGCGGCATATGCTTCTACAGAAATGAAGGTTGGTGTGTGGATGTCACAGTGTTGAAGAAATCCTGCAGGCCTCACTTAGAGACCTTTTTCATTGACTGTAAACCATTCTATTCACCACGGGAATCTTCATCATTTATTCTGGTCGGTGTCTATACCCCACCCCAGGTCTGTGTTACAGAGGTGTTCAAACACCTGCTGATCAAATCACAAACATGGAGCGCAAATATCCAGACTGTCTGCTCATTATCCTTGGGGGTTTTAGTACAGTAACCCTCAGCCATGAACTGCCAAAATACAGACAGCATGTTAAATGTCCCCACAGACAAAAACACTCTGGATCACTGCTACACAATATTAAAAGATGCCTATCGCGCCATCCCCCATGCAGCCCTGGGCCTCTCTGATCACTGTCTGATTCATCTCATCCCAACCTCCAGGCAGAAACTAAAATCTGCAGAGTCTGTGGTTAAAACTGTGATAAAATGGACCAACGAGTCAAAACTGGAGCTCCAGGCCTGCCTCGACTGCACTGACTGGAGGGTTTTTGAGGCTGCATCTACAGACCTGGATGAACTTACTGACACTGTGACATCCTCTCCTCTCCTCTCCTCTCCTCTCCTCTCCTCTCCTCTCCTCTCCTCTCCTCTCCTCTCCTCTCCTCTCCTCTCCTCTCCTCTCCTCGCTCCTCTCTACTCTTTAGGGGATTTGGGTTTGAGGCTGAAGGAGCTCCAATGTTCAGGAGGTTGTGGCTCAAATGAAGGTGAATGAGTGTGACCTTTAACCTTAAGCTATGATGAGTTAGGAGACACTCTCCTTTTCTCGCTCCCTCTTCTTCTTTGCGAACAACCCTTGTTGCCTAGACGACCAGCTATCTGTGTTGTCATGGCATTCAGCCACGTGTAGCTCAGCTGCATCAGCCATGTTGGAGCATGCTCAGAAGAGATGAGAGGGCGTCCGGGTGGCGTAGCGGTCTATCCCGTTGCCTACCAACACAGGGATCTTCGGCTCGAATCCCCCTGTTGCCTCCGGCTTGGTCGGGCGTCCCTACAGACACAGTTGGCCGTGTCTGCGGGTGAGAAGCTGGATGTGGGTATGTGTCGTGGTCGCTGCACTAGCGCCTCCTCTGGTCGGTCGGGGCGCCTGTTCAGGGGGGAGGGGGAACTGGGGGGAGTAGCGTGATCCTCCTACGCGCTACTTCCCCCTGGTGAAACTCCTCACTGTCAGGGGAAAAGAAGCGGCTGGTTTATTTCCGATGCAACGCTCAGAAGAGCTGAGTGGATAAAGTTTATTTCCGATGCAACGCTCAGAAGAGCTGAGTGGATAAAGTTTATTTCTGATGCAACGTTCAGAAGAGCTGAGGGGATAAAGTTTATTTCTGATGCAACGTTCAGAAGAGCTGAGTGGATAAAGTTTATTTCTGATGCAACGTTCAGAAGAGTTGAGTGGATAATGATGCAGCGTTCAGAAGAGCTGAGTGGATAAAGTTTATTTCTGATGCAACGCTCAGAAGAGCTGAGTGGATAATGTTTATCTCTAATGCAACGTTCAGAAGAGCTGATTGGATAATGTTTATTTCTGATGCAACGTTCAGAAGAGCTGAGTGGATAAAGTTTAATTCTGATGCAACGCTCAGAAGAGCTGAGTGGATAATGTTTATCTCTGATGCAACGTTCAGAAGAGCTGAGTGGATAAAGTTTATTTCTGATGCAACGTTCAGAAGAGCTGAGTGGATAATGATGCAGCGTTCAGAAGAGCTGAGTGGATAATGTTTATCTCTGATGCAACGTTCAGAAGAGCTGAGTGGATAAAGTTTATTTCTGATGCAACGTTCAGAAGAGCTGAGTGGATAAAGTTTATTTCTGATGCAACGTTCAGAAGAGCTGAGTGGATAAAGTTTATTTCTGATGCAACGTTCAGAAGA
The DNA here is from genome assembly GCA_022114975.2 of Lampris megalopsis. Taxonomy (NCBI): domain Eukaryota; kingdom Metazoa; phylum Chordata; class Actinopteri; order Lampriformes; family Lampridae; genus Lampris; species Lampris megalopsis. Next base: position 962,775 of record JAJHIY020002039.1, read on the forward strand.
GCTGAGGGGATAAAGTTTATTTCTGATGCAACGTTCAGAAGAGCTGAGGGGATAAAGTTTATTTCTGATGCAACGTTCAGAAGAGCTGAGTGGATAATGTTTATCTCTGATGCAACGCTCAGAAGAGCTGAGTGGATAAAGTTTATTTCTGATGCAACGCTCAGAAGAGCTGAGGGGATAAAGTTTATTTCTGATGCAACGTTCAGAAGAGCTGAGGGGATAAAGTTTATTTCTGATGCAACGCTCAGAAGAGCTGAGTGGATAAAGTTTATTTCTGATGCAACGTTCAGAAGAGCTGAGTGGATAAAGTTTATTTCTGATGCAACGTTCAGAAGAGCTGAGTGGATAATGATGCAGCGTTCAGAAGAGCTGAGGGGATAATGTTTATCTCTGATGCAACGTTCAGAAGAGCTGATGGGATAAAGTTTATTTCTGATGCAACGCTCAGAAGAGCTGAGTGTAGAACATGTGCAGTGCAGTGTGTAGAACACGTGCAGTGTGTACAACATGTGCAGTACAGTGTGTAGAACATGTGCAGTGTGTAGAACATGTGCAGTGCAGTGTGTAGAACATGTGCAGTGCAGTGTGTAGAACACGTGCAGTGCAGTGTGTAGAACACGTGCAGTACAGGGTGTAGAACACGTGCAGTACAGTGTGTAGAAAACGTGTAGTACAGTGTGTAGAACATGTGCAGTACAGTGTGTAGAACATGTGCAGTGTGTAGAGCATGTGCAGTGCAGTGTGTAGAACATGTGCAGTACGGCGTGTAGAACATGTGCAGTACAGTGTGTACAACATGTGCAGTGCAGTGTGTAGAACATGTGCAGTACAGTGTGTAGAACACGTGCAGTACAGTGTGTAGAACATGTGTAGTACAGTGTGTAGAACACGTGCAGTACAGTGTGTAGAACACGTGCAGTACAGTGTGTAGAACACGTGCAGTGCAGTGTGTAGAAAACGTGAAGTACAGTGTGTAGAACACGTGCAGTGCAGTGTGTAGAACACGTGCAGTACAGTGTGTAGAAAACGTGCAGTACAGTGTGTAGAAAACGTGAAGTACAGTGTGTAGAACATGTGCAGTGCAGTGTGTAGAACATGTGCATTGCGGCGTGTAGAACATGTGCAGTACAGTGTGTACAACATGTGCAGTACAGTGTGTAGAAAACGTGAAGTACAGTGTGTAGAACACGTGCAGTGCAGTGTGTAGAACATGTGCAGTGCAGTGTGTAGAACACGTGCAGTACAGTGTGTAGAACACGTGCAGTACAGTGTGTAGAAAACGTGAAGTACAGTGTGTAGAACACGTGCAGTGCAGTGTGTAGAACATGTGCAGTGCAGTGTGTAGAACACGTGCAGTGCAGTGTGTAGAACACGTGCAGTGCAGTGTGTAGAACATGGTGGGTTGTTGACCACGGCCAGTGTTCATCTGAATGACAGCCTGCTGATGGCGTCTTATCTTAGTATGTATTGACTGGGCAGCACGGTGGCGCAGTGGTTAGCGCGGTCGCCTCACAGCAAGAAGGTCCTGGGTTCGAGCCTCTGGTTAGTCCAAGCTTTGTGGGTCGTCCCGGGTCGTCCTCTGTGTGGAGCTTGCATGTTCTCCCTGTTCCTGCGTGGGTTTCCTCCCACAGTCCAAACACATGCAGGTCAGGTGACTCACCGTACTAAATTGTTCCTAGTTAGGAATGTGTGTGTGTGTGTGTGTGTGTGTGTGTGTGTGTGTGTGTGTGTGTGTGTGTGGTGTGGTGTGTGGGGGGGGGGCTGTAATGGGCTCGCGGCCTGTCCAGGGTGTCTCCCCGCCTGCCGCCCAGTAACTGCTGGGACAGGCTCCAGCACCCCCACGACCCTGAGAGCAGGATAAGCGGTTCCTATCATGGAAGGACGGATGTATTGACTGTCACGCTCTCCTTTCTAAAGACCTCACCGCCTAAATGAACTGTCCAGCCCGGTCTCACTCAGTCTCACACTTGGACTTGATTCCAGTTTTCACTTCTTGTCCAGTTACGTTGTCCAGGTGTCTCATTCTCGCCATGCATGCCTGAGATAAGAACCCCTACATGACCAAACATACGTTGCATTTCATCTGGGTTTGTTAAAGCTGCTGTTCTCTTTGTGGCCTCCAGATGGCGCTTTGATGCGTTTCATGCCTCAAGTCACCGTGGCGTAATCTACTACTACTACTCTCGGCTGCTCCCGTTAGGCGTCGCCACAGCGGATCATCCGTTACCATCTCTTCCTGTCCTCTGCATCTTCCTCTGTCACACCAGCCACCTGCATGTCCTCCCTCACCACCTCCATAAACCTCCTCTTTGGCCTTCCTCTTCTCCTCTTCCCTGGCAGCTCCATATTCAGCCTCCTTCTCCCAGTATACCCAGCATCTCTCCTCCACACATGTCCACACCATCTCCATCTTGTCTCTCTTGCTTTGTCTCCAAACCGTCCAACCTGAGCTGTCCCTCTAATATACTCGTTCCTAATCCTGTCCTTCTTCATCACTCCCAATGAAAATCTTATCATCTTCATCTCTGCCACCTCCAGCTCCTCCTCCTGTCTTTTCATCAGTGCCACTGTCTCCAAACCATACAACATAGCTGGTCTCACAGCCATCTTGTAAACCTTCCCTTTAACTCTTGCTGGTACCCTTCTGTCACTCAAATGCCTTCGTCACCTCCTCTCCTTGCATCCTCACCATTCCACTGTCCTCCCTCTCATTCACACATAGGTATTCTGTCTTGCTCCTACTGACTTTCATTCCTCTTCTCTCCAGTGCCTACCTCCACCTCTCCAACCTCTCCTCCACCTGTACCCTACTCTCGCCACTGTGGCGTAATACAGATGTATTTATCTGTAGACTGAAGGTAGACATACTACAGAGGTACACACGTTGTCCTGTCTTGACGTGACAACATCAACACCGGACACCTCCATCACCCTCTTCTACATCTACACCCCTTTATAGCTTTATACATGGACACCTCCATCACCCTCCTCTACATCTACACCCCTTTATAGCTTTATACATGGACACCTCCATCACCCTCCTCTACATCTACACCCCTTTATAGCTTTATACATGGACACCTCCATCACCTCCTCTACATCTACACCCCTTTATATCTTTATACATGGATACCTCCATCACCTCCTCTACATCTACACCCCTTTATATCTTTATACATGGACACCTCCATCACCTCCTCTACATCTACACCCCTTTATATCTTTATACATGGACACCTCCATCACCTCCTCTACATCTACACCCCTTTATATCTTTATACATGGAGACCTCCATCACCCTCCTCTACATCTACACCCCTTTATATCTTTATACATGGAGACCTCCATCACCCTCCTCTACATCTACACCCCTTTATATCTTTATACATGTCAGGACACACTGAGAGAGGTTTATCAGAAACATGGGCTACTTCACTTCACTTCACTTCATTTCTTTATTTGTTTTGTTTTGTTTTTTTGGCTTTTCCTTTCCTTTCCCCCCCCAATGTTATCCGGTGAATTACCCCACTCCACCCCCTGTGCCGATCCGGGGAGGGCTGCAGACTACCACATGCCTCCTCCAATATATGTGGAGTCGCCAGCCGCTTCTTTTCACCTGACAGCGAGGAGTTTCACCAGGGGGACGTGGCACTTGGGAGGATCACGTTATTCCCCCCAGTCCCCCTCCCCCTGAACAGGCGCCCCAACCGACCTGAGGAAGCGCTAGTGCAGCGACCAGGACACATACCCACATCCGGCTTCCCATCCGCAGACAGGGCCAATTGTGTCTGTAGGGACGCCCGACTAAGCTGGAGGCAACTCAGGGATTCGAATGTTGGTAGGCAACGGATTAGACCACTACACTACCTGGATGCCCAGTTCACCTGATTTCCGCTGGACGCCACGCCCTGGTCACATGGGTCTCACAGTCTTTGATGCCCCCAGATGATGTTGATGGTCATGTGTATTTATCATGAGGACAGTCAGACTGTGAGAAGGTCATCCATGCACTTATAACAGGTAGACTGGACTACTGTAATGGACTCCTCACCGGCCTCCCAAAATCACTTGTGCGCCAACTACAGTTAATTCATGTGCAGCAACTCATGTTCTCACCAGAACTATAAAGGATGAGCACATTACACCTGCTCTTAGGTCTCTGCATTGGCTCCCCGTCCAAACTAGAAGAGATTTTAAACTTGTGTTCATTGTATACAATATATTTACACCCCAAGAAGATGGAACACCCTGCCTGAGGACCTGAGAGAGGCCCCCACACCAGACACCCTGCCTGAGGACCTGAGAGAAGCCCCCACACCGGACACCCTGCCTGAGGACCTGAGAGAGGCCCCCACACTGGACACTCTGCCTGAGGACCTGAGAGAAGCCCCCACACTGGACACCCTGCCTGAGGACCTGAGAGAGGCCCCCACACCGGACACCCTGCCTGAGGACCTGAGAGAAGCCCCCACACCGGATACCCTGCCTGAGGACCTGAGAGAGGCCCCCACACCGGACACCCTGCCTGAGGACCTGAGAGAGGCCCCCACACCGGACACCCTGCCTGAGGACCTGAGAGAGGCCCCCACACTGGACACCCTGCCTGAGGACCTGAGAGAAGCCCCCACACTGGACACCCTGCCTGAGGACCTGAGAGAAGCCCCCACACCGGACACCCTGCCTGAGGACCTGAGAGAGGCCCCCACACCGGACACCCTGCCTGAGG
>JAJHIY020002039.1:972500-992500 GCA_022114975.2 Lampris megalopsis
GACAGACAGACAGGTAGACAGACAAAGACAGACAGACAGACACATAGACAGGCAGACAGACAGACAAACACATAGACAGGCAGACAGACAGGCAGGCACACAGGCTGACGGACAGACAGACAGACAGAAACCTGCAGAAAAGGAGCCGTCTCGCTCTCTGCACTCTCCAGTCCAGATGACACCATCTGTTCACTGACTGTGTGTGTGTGTGTGTGTGTGTGTGTGTGTGTGTGTGTGTGTGTGTGTGTGTGTGTGTGTGTGAGATTTGTATATTTTACTGTGTGTGTGTGTGTGTGTGTGTGTGTGAGAGATTTGTATATTTTACTGTGTTTGTGTGTGTGTGTGAGATTTGTATATTTTACTGTGTGTGTGTGTGTGTGTGTGTGTGTGTGTGAGATTTGTATATTTTGCTATTTTTATATATTCTGCTGCGATCGTTGTTACTTTTAATTAATCAGGTCTTATGGCGCTTTTGTTAAGTTGACTACCTCAGGTTTAAAGGTGTCTGCACTCGTGACACTTGTCTACTTTTCTTTCGACCCGACCGTTGGTTTGTTTCGGTTTGTTTTGTTGTGAGGGGGAGATTTTATTGTTTTGTTGTGTGAGTCATTTTGTGTTACATTTGTTTGTATGAAAAGTGTTGTGCAAACCAAAGAGCCAATGCTGATTAAGAAATGCCAGCCGAGCCATGGCAACAAGTAGGAACAGATCTCGTCCATCTGAATGGACGGGACTTTCTCTCAGTCACACTGTTACTCGCTCTGTCCTGGAGCCGCACAGCCCAACAGCACATCTGCAAGCGGTGTTTCTGCTCACCTGAGAGGCTCATTCGCCAGACACGGGATTCCTCCAACAGTGCAGAGTGACAGTGGCCCCCAGGACAGCTGCCGGGCCCCCAGTACAGCTGCCGGGCCCCCAGTACAGCTGCCGGGCCCCCAGTACAGCTGCCGGGCCCCCAGTGTAGCTGCCGGGCCCCCAGTACAGCTGCCGGGCCCCCAGTACAGCTGCCGGGCCCCCAGTGTAGCCGGCGGACCCCCAGTACAGCTGGTGGGCCCCCAGTGTAGCCGGCGGGCCCCCAGTGTAGCCGGCGGGCCCCCAGTACAGCTGCCGGGCCCCCAGTACAGCCGGCGGGCCCCCAGTACAGCTGCCGGGCCCCCAGTGTAGCTGCCGGGCCCCCAGTACAGCTGCCGGGCCCCCAGTACAGCCGGCGGGCCCCCAGTACAGCCGGCGGGCCCCCAGTACAGCCGGCGGGCCCCCAGTGTAGCCGGCGGGCCCCCAGTACAGCCGGCGGGCCCCCAGTACAGCTGGCGGGCCCCCAGTGTAGCTGGCGGGCCCCCAGTGTAGCCGGCGGGCCCCCAGTACAGCTGCCGGGCCCCCAGTACAGCTGGCGGGCCCCCAGTGTAGCCGGCAGGCCCCCAGTACAGCTGGCGGGCCCCCAGTGTAGCCGGCAGGCCCCCAGTACAGCCGGCGGGCCCCCAGTACAGCTGCCGGGCCCCCAGTACAGCTGCCGGGCCCCCAGTACAGCCGGCGGGCCCCCAGTGTAGCCGGCGGGCCCCCAGTACAGCTGCCGGGCCCCCAGTACAGCCGGCGGGCCCCCAGTACAGCCGGCGGGCCCCCAGTACAGCCGGCGGGCCCCCAGTGTAGCTGGCGGGCCCCCAGTACAGCCGGCGGGCCCCCAGTACAGCTGGCGGGCCCCCAGTGTAGCTGGCGGGCCCCCAGTGTAGCTGGCGGGCCCCCAGTGTAGCTGGCGGGAGCTTCAGAAGTTTGCAGAACAGCGTGGGTTCCAACACCCCACACCAAGCCCTCTCCACCCACAAGCAAATGGGAAGGCAGAGAAAGGAGTGGGAACTGTCAGAACCAATCCAGACCCTTACCTGGCATGGCCCACCTGTATAGAACGATCAAGACCGTCATGGAAGGTTTTGGGCTTTCAAAGTTTAATAACTTTGTGGAAAAAAAAGATACAGAGCTGCCGTCCCGCGAGTGCTCCTAAAATTGCATATATTTGCATTACAATGAGTTTTAGATCAACTGCACAAAGTTCTGATAAGCTCTCCCTAAAACCACCATGAGCCGTCAAAAAGGCCGCTCGTAATTTGCGCGTGATTATGCGCATCATGTCCATATTGATGACGTGTGTTGTCGCGTCATTTCCTGCGTGAAGCTCGTTGCTGTGTCCTAGCGACACACTAGCGCCCTCCAGTGCAGACAAATAGTCTGCACTTGATGTGTGACTGTGTGCTCCATGTGTGGGTACAGACGCACCATGACCACCACCGAGGCGCTGCAGTAGTCCCAGGCGGTGGACAGCCGCCATTTTACATTGTTTAAAATAGTATTAAAGTTGTTAACATGCTAATTTTGGTGTCAGTCGTTTCTTAACAGACACACTAACATATGTAGTGCATTAAATGCACTAAATCTACTTTGGCCAGACCTGATAGTTTTTCTCTGACTATTGACAATTCTATAGTTCCTCCGTCGCCTCGGGTTAAGAGTCTGGGTGTCATCCTGGACAACACATTATCTTTTGAAGCCCACATCAACAATGTTACTCGGTTACCCTGCACACTTCCACCTACACAATATTAAGCGTCTTCGCCGGTCACCAACACCGAAAAGCACAACCATACTGGTGCTGCGACCAGGACACACACCCACATCCGGCGTCCCGCCCGCAGACACGGCCAACTGTGTCTGTAGGGACACCTGACTATGCCGGAGGTAACACGGGGATTCGAACCGGTGATCCCCGTGTTGGTAGGCAACAGACCACCACGCTACCCAGATGCCCGTTCTTGTTAACTTCCACAGGCTGCTGATGTTCTGAACATGGAAGTGTGTTCCTAACATGGAAGTGGTGTTCTGAACATGGAAGTGGTGTTCCTAACATGGAAGTGATGTTCCTAACATGGAAGTGATGTTCTGAACATGGAAGTGGTGTTCCTAACATGGAAGTGTGTTCCTAACATGGAAGTGATGTTCCTAACATGGAAGTGGTGTTCCTAACATGGAAGTGATGTTCCTAACATGGAAGTGATGTTCTGAACATGGAAGTGATGTTCCTAACATGGAAGTGGTGTTCCTAACATGGAAGTGATGTTCCTAACATGGAAGTGGTGTTCCTAACATGGAAGTGATGTTCCTAACATGGAAGTGGTGTTCCTAACATGGAAGTGATGTTCCTAACATGGAAGTGTGTTCCTAACATGGAAGTGGTGTTCCTAACATGGAAGTGTGTTCCTAACATGGAAGTGGTGTTCCTAACATGGAAGTGATGTTCCTAACATGGAAGTGTGTTCCTAACATGGAAGTGATGTTCTGAACATGGAAGTGTGTTCCTAACATGGAAGTGATGTTCTGAACATGGAAGTGATGTTCCTAACATGGAAGTGATGTTCCTAACATGGAAGTGATGTTCTGAACATGGAAGTGATGTTCCTAACATGGAAGTGATGTTCCTAACATGGAAGTGATGTTCCTAACATGGAAGTGGTGTTCTGAACATGGAAGTGGTGTTCCTAACATGGAAGTGATGTTCCTAACATGGAAGTGGTGTTCCTAACATGGAAGTGATGTTCCTAACATGGAAGTGGTGTTCCTAACATGGAAGTGATGTTCCTAACATGGAAGTGGTGTTCCTAACATGGAAGTGATGTTCCTAACATGGAAGTGGTGTTCCTAACATGGAAGTGGTGTTCCTAACATGGAAGTGTGTTCCTAACATGGAAGTGGTGTTCCTAACATGGAAGTGATGTTCCTAACATGGAAGTGTGTTCCTAACATGGAAGTGATGTTCTGAACATGGAAGTGTGTTCCTAACATGGAAGTGATGTTCTGAACATGGAAGTGATGTTCCTAACATGGAAGTGATGTTCCTAACATGGAAGTGATGTTCCTAACATGGAAGTGATGTTCTGAACATGGAAGTGGTGTTCCTAACATGGAAGTGATGTTCCTAACATGGAAGTGATGTTCTGAACATGGAAGTGGTGTTCTGAACATGGAAGTGGTGTTCTGAACATGGAAGTGATGTTCCTAACATGGAAGTGATGTTCTGAACATGGAAGTGATGTTCCTAACATGGAAGTGGTGTTCTGAACATGGAAGTGGTGTTCTGAACATGGAAGTGTGTTCCTAACATGGAAGTGTGTTCCTAACACGGAAGTGGTGTTCCTAACATGGAAGTGTGTTCCTAACATGGAAGTGTGTTCCTAACATGGAAGTGGTGTTCTGAACATGGAAGTGTGTTCCTAACATGGAAGTGGTGTTCCTAACATGGAAGTGATGTTCTGAACATGGAAGTGTGTTCTGAGTATGGAAGTGGTGTTCTGAACATGGAAGTGATGTTCTAAACATGGAAGTGTGTTCCTAACATGGAAGTGATGTTCTGAATATGGAAGTGATGTTCTGAACATGGAAGTGTGTTCCTAACATGGAAGTGTGTTCCTAACATGGAAGTGATGTTCTGAACATGGAGGTGGTGTTCTGATCATGGAGGTGATGTTCCGAATATGGAAGTGGTGTTCTGAACATGAAAGTGGTGTTCTGAACATGGAAGTGATGTTCTGAACATGGAAGTGTGTTCTGAACATGGAAGTGATGTTCTGAATATGGATGTTTGTTCTGAACATGGAATTGGTTTTCTGAATATGGAAGTGTGTTCCTAACATGGAAGTGATGTTCTAAACATGGCGGTGGTGTTCTGATCATGGAGGTGATGTTCTGAACATGGATGTGTGTTCTGAACATGGACATGTGTTCTGAACATGGAAGTGGTGTTCTGAACATGCAAGTGATGTTCTGAACATGCAAGTGATGTTCTGAATATGGATGTTTGTTCTGAACATGGAATTGGTTTTCTGAATATGGAAGTGATGTTCTAAACATGGAAGTGGTGTTCTGAACATGCAAGTGATGTTCTGAACATGCAAGTGGTGTTCTGAACATGGAAGTGATGTTCTGAACATGGAAGTGGTGTGCTGAACATGGAAGTGTGTTCTGAACATGGAGGTGATGTTTTGAACATGGAAGTGGGTTCTGAACATGGAAGTGGTGTTCTGAATATGGAAGTGGTGTTCTGAACATGGATGTTGGTTCTGAACATGGATGTGGGTTCTGAATGTGAAAGTGGGTTCTGAACATGGAAGTGGTGTTCTGAACATGGATGTGGGTTCTGAACTTGGAAGTGATGTTCTGAACATGGAAGTGGTGTTCTGAACATGGATGTGGGTTCTGAACATGGATGTGGGTTCTGAATATGGAAGTGGGTTCTGAACATGGAAGTGATGTTCTGAACATGGATGTGGGTTCTGAACATGGAAGTGAGCTCAAGATCCAACATGTTTGACATCAAGTCATCAGAAAATAATTAATAGATTGAAGACTCTCATGGAGACTATGGGGAGTTTCCTGCTTCCATTATTGTCTGCCTGCCTGCCTGCCTGTCTGTCTGCCTGCCTGCCTGCCTGTCTGTCTGTCTGCCTGTCTGTCTGTCTGTCTACATGTGTGTCTGCCTGCCTGCCTGCCTGCCTATTTGTTTGCCCGCCTGCCTGCCTGCCTGCCTGTCTGCCTGCCTGCCTGCCTGTCTGTCTGCCTGCCTGCCTGCCTGTCTGTCTGCCTGCCTGTTTGTCTGTCTGTCTGTCTGTCTGTCTGTCTGTCTGTCTGTTTACATGTGTGTCTGTCTGTCTGTCTGTCTGCCTGCCTGCCTGCCTGCCTGCCTGCCTGCCTGTCTGTCTGCCTGCCTGCCTGTCTGTCTGCCTGTCTGTCTGTCTGTCTACATGTGTGTCTGCCTGCCTGCCTGCCTGCCTGTCTGTCTGTCTGTCTGTCTGTCTACATGTGTGTCTGCCTGCCTGCCTGTCTGTCTGCCTGCCTGCCTGCCTGCCTGCCTGTCTGTCTGTCTGTCTGTCTGTCTGTCTGTCTGTCTGTCTGTTTACATGTGTGTCTGTCTGTCTGTCTGCCTGCCTGCCTGTCTGCCTGCCTGCCTGTCTGTCTGCCTGCCTGTCTGTCTGCCTGTCTGTCTGTCTTTCTACATGTGTGTCTGCCTGCCTGCCTGCCTGCCTGTCTGTCTGCCTGCCTGCCTGTCTGTCTGCCTGTCTGTCTGTCTGTCTACATGTGTGTCTGCCTGCCTGCCTGCCTGCCTGCCTGCCTGCCTGTCTGTCTACATGTGTGTCTGCCTGCCTGCCTGCCTGCCTGCCTGCCTGCCTGTCTGCCTGCCTGCCTGTCTGCCTGCCTGCCTGCCTGCCTGTCTGTTTACATGTGTGTCTATCTGTCTCTCTGTCTTTTTGTCTGTCTGTTTGTCTACATGTCTGTCTGTCCATCTGTCTGTTCATGCATACATGCACGTGACTCTGTGTGTATGTGTGTATGTATGTGTATGTGTGTGCTTGAATGTGTGCCTGCGTATGTGTGCGTGCGTATGTGTGTGTGTATGTGTGTATGTATGTGTGTGTGCGTATGTGTGCGTGCGTATGTGTGTATGTATGTGTGCGTGCGTATGTGTGTATGTGTGTGTATGTGTGTATGTATGTGTGTGCAAGTGTGTGTGTGTGTGTGTGTGTGTGCGTATGTGTGTTTGCGTATGTGTGTGCAAGTGTGTGTATGTGTGTGTATGTGTGTGTGTGTGTGCGCGTATGTGTGTTTGCATATGTGTTTGTGTGTGTGTATGTGTGTATGTATGTGTGTTTGCGTATGTGTGTGTGTGTGTGTGTGTGTGTGTGTGTGTGTGTGTGTGTGTGTGTGTGTGTGTGTGTTTGAACCAGCCCGCCCCAACAGACCCCTCAGTCTTGGATGAACTACCTGCCCGCCCCACCATCCAAGACCTTGACCTTCTACCAAGCTTTGAAGAGGTTCATTGTGCAGTTAGGTCTCTGGAAAATAACAAGACCCCTGGCCCTGACAGCATCCCTGCAGAGGTTTTTAAACAGGGAGGCTACCTCTGCACCCGTGCACTTCTCCTGTTCATCTCACATGTATGGAAGAATGAAACTGTCCCTCAGCAGTGGAGGGATGCTAACATCATCTCCATATATAAAGGCAAAGGAGACAAGTCCCTCTGTGGCAACAGCCGGGGCATTTCACTACTGGCTGTTGCTGGAAGAGTCCTGGCCAGAGTCATGTTACACAGGCTGGTAAAACACATCTCAGAGGAGCTGTTGCCTGAGTCACAGTGTGGGTTCAGGAGGAATAGGAGTACTGTGGACATGGTGTTCACAGCACGGCACCTCCAGGAGAAGTGTAGGGAGCAACACCAGCACCTCTTCATAGCCTTCATCGACCTGTCAAAGGCTTTCCACACAGTCAGCAGGGACATCCTATGGAACATCCTCCTGAAGTTTGGCTGCCCACGAAAGTTTGTCAACATCCTTCAAAGATTTCATGTGGGGATGATGGCACGTGTGACCATTGCAGGCCAGGAATCCGAGCCCTTCAGGGTGTGCACCGGCATATGTCAGGGGTGCATCCTTGCTCCAGTTCTCTTCAACATCTTCCTCCTGTGTGTGACATTGCTGCTCCACGAGGAAATCAGGAAGGACAGTGGGGTTACTGTGGACTTCAGACTAGATGGAAACCTATTTAACATCCGTAGACTCCAAGCGGTCACAAAATGACATGTGAGCACATCATGGAGTTACAGGACGCAGATGACTGTGCAGTTGTGGCCCACACACCCGAGGCACTACAAGCTACCCTTGCAGCTGCTGCAAGGGCGTATGGTAGGCTGGGGCTCTCTATAAACATGGCAAAGACTGAAGTAGTATGCCAGTGGGCATCTACTCCTCCATCTCATTCACCAACCTTCACCATCTCCGACAAACCACTTGCAACAGTGGAATCCTTCAAATACCTGGGCAGCTTCCTCTCTGACGACTGCAGCATCGACAGGGAGATACAAAACCGGATTAAACAAGCGTCATCCTCTTTTGGCAGACTTAGGAGAAGGGTCTTTCAAAACAAAGACCTCAACCTCCACACCAAAATATCTGTCTACTTGGCAGCTGTCATCACGACTCTCCTCTACAGCTGTGAGGCGTGGACCCTGTACAGCCACCACCTCAGGATGCTTGAGGCCTTCCACATCAGATGCCCACAATGCATCCTGAGGAGAACCTGGCGTGACCGAGTGCCCCATACTGAAATACTCCGCAAGACCAACTGCATCAGCATGGAGGCTACCGTCACCCAGCACCAACTTCGCTGGCTCAGTCACGTCATCAGGATGCTGAAGGAGCGCTTACCGCATAAAGTGCTGTATGGCCAGCTACATCTTGGCCGCCGCTTGGCAGGGGGCCAGAAAAACGGTACAAAGACCAGCTGAAGACCATCATAAAGAAGTGCGGCCTGAACCCGAGCCAGCTGGAAGACACTGCCGCCCAACGCTCCATCTGGCGGCAGCTCTGTCAACAAGGGGTGCAAAACCTCGAGAAGGACCGCGGTGATCGACGCACCAGAAGACGTCTGAAGAGACACGAAGCCAGTACCACACCTACACCCCCAGTCAGTACACCTACACCCCCAGTCAGTACACCTACACCCCCGGTCAGTACACCTACACCCCCGGTCAGTACACCTACACTCCCAGTCAGTACACCCACACCCCCAGTCAGTACACCCACACCCCCAGTCAGTACACCTACACCCCCAGTCAGTACACCCACACCCCCAGTCAGTACACCTACACCCCCAGTCAGTACACCCAGTCAGTACACCTACACCCCCAGTCAGTACACCCAGTCAGTACACCTACACCCCCAGTCAGTACACCTACACCCCCAGTTAGTACACCTACACCCCTAGTCAGTACACCTGCACCCCCAGTCAGTACACCTACACCCCCAGTCAGTACACCTGCACCCCCAGTCAGTGACTCACCTGCACCCCCAGTCAGTACACCTACACCCCCAGTCAGTACACCTACACCCCCAGTCAGTACACCTTCACCCCCAGTCAGTACACCTGCACCCCCAGTCAGTGACTCACCTGTTCTGTCTGTGGCAGACATTGTGGATGGCGGATTGGGCTTTACAGCCATAAGAAGACTCACAAGTGACAGAGGAGGATTGTCATCATCGGACATGACGGACAACCTTAAGCAAAGAATGTGTGTGTGTGTGTATATGTGTGTATGTGTGTGTGGGTGTATGTGTGTGTGCGTGTGTGTGTGTGTATGTAGAGCAGTAATGATGTCATCTGAGTATTTTTTCCCTCTTCCTCTGGAAGAACAAACATCATCACTTCTGCTACAGGACAATAACTAATAACCTAGATTAGCTAACAACACACACACACACACACACACACACACACACACACACACACACACACACACACACACACCATAGTTGTGAGGATGGAGAGTTGTCTGTAAATCCCCCTCATCATCATATCATCATCATATCTAGGATGCACAAAAATGGAAAATCACACATACGGTGCTGTACTTTCTTCATGATGATAGCAGCACCTGGCAGCTTTCCTGGGAGCTGCCCAGTCATAGAACCAGTACAAACCCAGTATAACCCGTATAGAACCAGTACAAACCCAGTATACAACAGTCCAAACCCAGTATGACAGTGTAGAACCAGTACAAACCCAGTATCACCAGTGTAGAACAATCCAAACCCAGTATGACCAGTATAGAACTTGTACAAACCCTGTATAACAGTGTAGAACCAGTAAAAACCCAGTATCACCAGTATAGAACAGTCCAAACCCATTATAACCAGTATAGAACCAGTACAAAACCAGTATAGTCAGTATAGAACCAGTACAAACCCAGTATAACCAGTATAGAACCAGTACAAAACCAGTATAGTCTGTATAGTACTAGTCTAAACCCAGTATAACCAGTATAGAACCAGTAAAAAAACAGTATAATCAGTATAGAACTAGTCCAAACCCAGTATAACCAGTATAGAATCAGTATAAAACCCAATATAACCAGTATAAAACCAGTACAAGCCTAGTATAACCAGCATAGAACAGTACAAACCCAGTATAACCAGTACAAACCCGGTATGAGCAGCACAAAGCCAGTCTTCTACTGTCATGGAGGACCCCTTGTGTTGTGCCTTGCTAATAGTTCCAACCAGCATTCTGATCACAGTCATGTCCTCGTTCACTGTCTGTTTGATTTTTGTTTCAGTTGTTTTGTTATCTTATCACTGTCATTATCATTAATATTATGATTTTATCGTTTTTATTATTACGGGATTATCATTAATATTACGATTTATAATTTTTATGATTACTACATTATCATCAATATTATGATTTATCATTTTTATTTTTTTACTGCATTATTAATATTATGATTTATTATTTTTATCATTACTACATTATCATTAACATGATTTTATCATTTTAATCATTACTACATTATCATTAATATGATTTTGTATCTTTATTATTACTGTATTATTATTAATTTTATGATTTATAATTTTTATAATATATCTACAGTATCATTAATATTATGATTTATCATTTTTATTATTACTATTACATTATCATTAATTTTACGATTTTATCATTTTTATTGTTACTATTACATTATCATTAATTTTACGATTTTATCATTTTTATTATTACTATTACATTATCATTAATTTTATGATTTTATGATTTTTATTACTACATTATCATTAATTTTATGATTTATAATTTTTATAATATATCTACAGTATCATTAATATTATGATTTATCATTTTTATTATTACTACAGTATCATTAATATTATGATTTATCATTTTTATAATAGATCTACAGTATCATAATATAATATTACGATTTTGACATATTTCTTATTAGTTCATGATCATTCCAGCCTAATGAGTCAAATGTTAAGATTGAAGTGTGTGAATTGACACACTTCATTTCCTTCTGACTGACGGTAAACAAATCATCCGCTCAGCACCTCTGACTCTGTGTGTGTGTGTGTTTGAAGTGGCTTACCTGTCCTATATTTCTGGGGAGGGGAAGTGACGCATGTGATGCTGCATGTGGACCAGCCATATAAACGGGGGCCGGTGGACAGCAGCAGCAGCAGCAGCAGCAGCAGCAGCAGCAGCGGTGCAGCATCCACAAGGTAGGACACACACACAGACACACACACGCGCTCATCTGGGCCTCTGTTGACGCTTGTTAATTGAGTTTCATTAACGTGTTAACTGCGTGTTAACTGTGTGTTAAGTGCGTGTTAAGTGTGTGTTAACGTGTGTGTGTGTCTGTCCAGGTGAACGAGGCCGTGTGTCGTTAGTTTCCTCCGTCAGAAGAAGTCATGAAGTGCTCGGGCCTGTTGTGTCTCTCCGCTCTGGTTTTGTTGGTCGTTTCCGGTCCAACTCATTACGTCACTGCCGCTTTGGTTGGTAAAGCGCTGAGTGCCCCGCTGCAGAGCATGGACACATACCGCGCTGTTCAGCAGGTGTCCCGGCAGGTGAGCCCCTTACCTTTACCCCTTACCCTTTACCCCTTACCCCTTACCTTTACCCCTTACCTTTACCCCTTACCTTTACTCCTTACCCCTTACCTTTACCTTTACCCCTTACCTTTACTCCTTACCTTTACCCCTTACCTTTACTCCGTACCCCTTACATTTACTCCTTACCCCTTACTCCTTACCTTTACCCCTTACCTTTATTCCTTACCCCTTACCCTTTACTCCTTACCCCTTACCTTTACCTTTACTCCTTACCCCTTACTCCTTACCCCTTACTTTACCTTTTACCCCTTACCTTTACCCCTTACCCCTTACCTTACATTTACCCCTTACCTTTATCTTTACCTTTACCCTTACCTTTACCCTTACCTTTAACTTTACCTTAACCCCTTACCTTTACCCCTTACCTTAACTTTACCTTTACCTTTGCCCCTTACCTTAACTTTACCTTTACCTCTTACCTTTACCTTTACCTTTGCCCCTTACCTTTACCGTTACCTTGTACCCCTAACTTTTAACTTTACCCTTTACCCCTTAATTTTACTTTTACCCTTTACCTTTACCCCTTACCTTTTCCTTTATCTCTTAATCACAGAAAGTTGAATCAGTTCATCTGAACACAACATTTATTGAGAAAAGCGTTTCATCACTTATCTAAGTGAGCTCTTGCAGCAGACTGCAAGAGGTGTTAGGTAAATAATAAATAGGAGGGGGCCCAATACAGAGCCCTGGAGAACACCGGTAGTAACAGGAAAGGACTGTGATTTCAAATTTTTAAGTTGAACAAACTGAGTGCGGCCAGAGAGATATGATCTAAACCAGTCAAGGGGGGTGCCAGTTATTCCAATGGAAGCTAATCTCTCTAGGGCGATGTTGTGTGAGATGGTATTAAAGGCTTCGCTCAGATCAAGAAGGATAAGTATAATTAAGAGCCCAGAGTCAGCTGCCATCAACAGATCATTAGTGATTTTCACCAATGCTGTCTCTGTACTGTGCATGGAGCGAAAACCAGACTGGAATTGTTCAAACAGATTGTTGTTAGTCAAGTGAGCATGTACCCGAGATGTGACTGTTCTTTCAAGTGTTTTAGAAATGGTAAATTTGAGATTGGGAGAAAATTATTCAAATTGTTGGGGTCTGGACCAGGTTTCTTGAGTATTGGAGTTATTACAGTTGTTTAAATAAAGTAAAGATAAACAATAAAGGAGAGGACGTCGGTGGATGAACAGTTTCACCAGCAGCAGTTTGTTCTGGGTGCGACTGTTTTGGAATAAATTATCTTTTCATATGAAAAACTCGGAGAGGACATGAGGAAAAGTAATATACAGGATTTGTAATCTCGCCATGCAGGATTAAATCACTAACAAGATATGTTGTCTGCAGAATGTTGTGATGGGTGGTGCTTTTCTTTCCCATGTGTTTTATGTGTTTTATTCAAATGGCGTTCCATTGAAAAAGAAAACCTTTATGTTCTGAATTTTTAATCAAATTGACAGGAGATGCATTTTCTGTAGAACCCCATGCCCACCTACAATTATGCCTCCTGTCCAACCACAGCCAAGCCCCCTGCCCACCTACAAACATGCCGCCTGCCCACCTACAGCCATCCTTGTTATCCAGTTGTTTTATCAGTTTAAAACTTTTTCTAAAATTAGATTGTTTGTGTATTTCACAGACTTGGAGAAAGTTATCTGTACTTCATTACCACCCACCTTGATTACTGTGTCTGTCTGTCTGTCTGTCTGTCTGTCTGAACCTGTGTTCTTCCTGCAGGCTCAGGGAACAGAGTCTGAAAGTGACTCCAGTGTTAGACTGATGCCCAGAGCTAATACTGGCCAGGTAAGATTGTCTGCCTGTCTGCTGAACTCTCTGTCTGACAGTCTGCTTGTCTGTTTTGTGTCAGACTCAGTACTGACCTCCATCTTTGATTTCAGCATCATCTTGAGATCTGCTGTCTCCATGCCAACATCCTGGACTTTTACCTGCGAAACATCCTCCCTCACCATGAGAACAGCCATCCCACAATGCACCAGCTGAAGGCCGACCTGGAGCGAGTCAACTCAGACCTCAGAACACACAGCTGTGTGAGTCTCACAGGGCTGTGTGTGTGTGTGTGTGTGTGTGTGTGTGTGTGTGTGTGTGTGTGTGTGTGTGTAATAGAGAGAGAGTTCTGAATGCCTCGGTAAACTTTAGTAGCACAGTTAATTAGCAGGTGACCTATGGCTCTAAACTGTCTATCTGTCCGTCTGTCTGTCTGTCTGTCTGTCTGTTTGCCTGCCTGCCTGCCTGCCTGTCTGTCTGTCTGTCCGTCCGTCTGTCTGTCTCTCTGTTTCACTGTCTGTCTGTCCATCTGTCTATCTGTTTACCTGCCTGTCTGTCTGTCTGTCTGTCTGTCTATCTGTTTACCTGCCTGTCTGTCCGTCTGTCTGTCTCTCTGTTTCACTGTCTGTCTGTCCATCTGTCTATCTGTTTACCTGCCTGTCTGTCTGTCTGTCTGTCTGTCTGTCTGTCTGTCTGTCTGTCTGTCTGTCTGTCTGTCTGTCTGTCTGTTTACCTGCCTGTCTGTCCGTCTGTCTGTCTATCTGTTTACCTGCCTGTCTGTCCGTCTGTCTGTCTGTTTACCTGCCTGCCTTCCTGTCTGTCTGTCTGTCTGTCTGTCTGTCTGTCTTTCTGTCTGTGTCTTGGGTCTCAGAATGTGACGTATTATGAAGACCATCACCATGCTGTGGAGTTTCGGAAGAAGCTTTCAAAGGTAATGACAAATGTGTAATTATATAATTAAATATAATGAATATTATTATAATTAATATGATGTGATATAATTAATGTCACTATAATTAAATGTTTAATTATAATGATATAATATGCACTATGCTCATATCTGCTGTACATGAATATGTCATGTTTATATGTAATCATGTAAATGTGTGTGTGTAGATGGGGAAAGAGCAGGGCATCAACAAGGCGGTGGGGGAGATCGACATTCTCTTTACGTTGCTGCAGGATTTCTGCCTCCACAAACCAAACGCTGCAAACCAAGTCTGAACGTCTTCCAGAGGAACCCACACAGTTGTTCTGCTAACCAAAACAACCATCCAGCGCCCACCAGCACACTTGGACAGACACTGTTTATTAATGCATGACATTAAAGCAACAAGGAGCGAAGTACTGCTTCCCTGAGCTGTGAGCCAAACACATTGTTAGAGCGTGTGGAAGTGTGGTGGTGGAGGTCTGGTGGTGTGTGGTGGTGGAGGGTGGTGTGTGGTGTGTGGTGGTGGAGGTCTGGTGGAGGTCTGGGTGTGTGTGGTGGTGGAGGTCTGGTGGAGTGTGGTGATGGAGGTCTGGTGGAGTGTGGTGGTGGAGGTCTGGGGGTGTGTGGTGGTTTACTGTAGCTCAGCCTGCAGCAGCTGAAGCTCTGCTGTGCATGAGCTACATTCACGTTTTATATTTATTTATATGTTGAGCCAAATCTGAAACATATTTAACATATTTATTCACCTTTTATACCCTCCTCCTATTTATTCTAGGTGTCTGTAAACCTCGACCGTTTAGATATGGACCACTGGTCTGTATGATACGGGGTTTGATCCCACGTGTTGTCATGTACTACAGTATGATACTGGGTTTGATCCCACGTGTTGTCATGTACTACAGTATGATACTGGGTTTGATCCCACGTGTTGTCATGTACTACAGTATGATACTGGGTTTGATCCCACGTGTTGTCATGTACTACAGTATGATACTGGGTTTGATCCCACGTGTTGTCATGTACTACAGTATGATACTGGGTTTGATCCCACGTGTTGTCATGTACTACAGTATGATACTGGGTTTGAACCCACGTGTTGTCATGTACTACAGTATGATACTGGGTTTGATCCCACGTGTTGTCATGTACTACAGTATGATACTGGGTTTGATCCCACGTGTTGTCATGTTGCCATCTTATGGTGCTGAGCATTTCATGTGACTGTCCTGCATACAGATGTGCTGTATGAACAGACAGATGTGCTGTATGAACATACAGATGTGCTGTATCAACAGCTGGACTTGTTGAATAAACTTCTTTATCATCACTTCTCCCTCCTTCACCTCATCTACTGTTTAACATGCACACAGACAGGCAGACAGGTAGGCAGACAGGCACGCAGGCAGACAGACAGACATGCACACAGACAGGCAGACAGGTAGGCAGACAGACAGGCAGACAGACAGACAGACAGGTAGGCAGACAGACAACCAGGCAGACAGACAGACAGGCCGACAGACAGGCAACCAGGCAGACAGACAGACAGGCAGACAGACAGACAGGAATAAATCAGATGAGGAGGAGTGTGACGAGAAGAGGAATAAATCAGATGAGGAGGGGTGTGATGAGAAAAGAAATAAATCAGATGAGGAGGAGTGTGATGAGAAGAGGAATAAATCAGATGAGAAGGAGTGTGATGAGAAGAGAAATAAATCAGATGAGGAGGAGTGTGATGAGAAGAGAAATAAATCAGACGAGGAGGAGTGTGACGAGAAGAGGAATAAATCAGACGAGGAGGAGTGTGACGAGAAGAGGAATAAATCAGATGAGGATGAGTGTGATGAGAAGAGGAATAAATCAGATGAGGAGGAGTGTGATGAGAAGAGAAATAAATCAGATGAGGAGGGGTGTGACGAGAAGAGGAATAAATCAGTTGAGGAGGGGTGTGACGAGAAGAGGAATAAATCAGATGAGGAGGGGTGTGACGAGAAGAGGAATAAATCAGATGAGGAGGAGTGTGATGAGAAGAGGAATAAATCAGATGAGAAGGAGTGTGACGAGAAGAGGAATAAATCAGATGAGGAGGAGTGTGATGAGAAGAGGAATAAATCAGATGAGGAGGGGTGTGACGAGAAGAGGAATAAATCAGTTGAGGAGGGGTGTGACGAGAAGAGGAATAAATCAGATGAGGAGGGGTGTGATGAGAAGAGAAATAAATCAGTTGAGGAGGGGTGTGACGAGAAGAGGAATAAATCAGATGAGGAGGGGTGTGACGAGAAGAGGAATAAATCAGATGAGAAGGAGTGTGACGAGAAGAGGAATAAATCAGATGAGGAGGGGTGTGATGAAAAAAGAAATAAATCAGATGAGTGTGATGAGAAGAGAAATAAATCAGATGAGGAGTGTGATGAAAAGAGAAATAAATCAGATGAGGAGGGGTATGATGAGAAGAGGAATAAATCAGATGAGGAGTGTGATGAGAAGAGAAATAAATCAGATGAGGAGTGGTGTGATGAGAAGAGGAATAAACCAATAAAGCCATTCAGATGAAGTTATTGGTGATAAAAAATGAAGGAGACTTTCTGGTCTCTTGGAGGCTGCATGCAAACGTGTCTAGCATCACCATGGTGTCCATCACCCATCATCACCCATCATCATCCATCATCACTCATCATCACCCATCATCACCCATCATCATCCATCATCACCCATCATCACCCATCATCATCCATCATCACTCATCATCACCCATCATCATCCATCATCATCCATCATCACCCATCATCACCCATCATCATCCATCATCATCCATCATCACCCATCATCATCCATCATCATCCATCATCACCCATCATCATCCATCATCATCCATCATCATCCATCATCATCCATCATCACCCATCATCATCCATCATCACTCATCATCACCCATCATCACCCATCATCATCCATCATCATCCATCATCACCCATCATCACCCATCATCATCCATCATCACTCATCATCATCCATCATCACCCATCATCATCCATCATCACCCATCATCACCCATCATCATCCATCATCATCCATCATCACCCATCATCACCCATCATCATCCATCATCATCCATCATCATCCATCATCACCCATCATCATCCATCATCATCCATCATCACCCATCATCACCCATCATCATCCATCATCATCCATCATCACCCATCATCATCCATCATCACCCATCATCACCCATCATCATCCATCATCATCCATCATCACCCATCATCACCCATCATCATCCATCATCATCCATCATCATCCATCATCACCCATCATCATCCATCATCCTCCATCATCATCCAACATCACCCATCATCACCCATCATCATCCATCATCATCCATCATCACGCGGGAGGAAGTAGTTTGTTTATGTAGCAGCATGCATAGACAGTCACAACGTTCTTCACAAAAGAAAAAAAGAAAAAAGATAAGCACCCTTTGTAAGCACTTCCGACCGCCATCCTGGCGGGCGTTCGCTCTCTGCACAGGGCTTTGCTTTGGACTGTTGCACTGAGTGGAACAAGGGTGATGTGCAGAACTGTAGCAACTACAGAGGTATAAAGTTGATCAGCCACAGCATGAAGATATGGGAAAGAGTAATAGAAGCTAGGTTAAGAGGAGAGGTGATGATCAGCCACAGCATGAAGATATGGGAAAGAGTAATAGAAGCTAGGTTAAGAGGAGGAGAGGTGATGATCAGCAGCAGCAGTATGGTTTCATGCCACAAAAGAGCACCACAGATGTGATGTTTGCTGTGAGAATGTTGATGGAGAAGTATAGAGGAGGCCAGAAGGAGTTACATTGTGTCTTTGTAGATTTAGAGAAAGCATACGACAGGGTGCCGAGAGAGGAGGTGTGGTATTGTATGAGGGAGTCAGGAGTTGCAGAGAAGTATGTAGGAGTGGTGCAGGATATGTATGAGGGAGGTGTGACAGTGGTGAGGTGTGTGGTTGGAATGACAGATGGTTCAAGGTGGAGGTGGGATTACATCAAGGATCGGCTCTGAGCCCTTTCTTGTTTGCAGTGGTGATGGACGGGTTGATGGACGAGATCAGGCAGGAGTCTCCACGGACGATGATGTTTGTGGATGACATTGTGATCTGTAGTGAGAGTAGGGTGCAGGTGGAGGAGAGGCTGGAGAGGTGGAGGTATGCACGGGAGAGAAGAGGAATGAAAGTCAGTAGGAGCAAGACAGAATACCTATGTGTGAATGAGAGGGAGGACAGTGGAATGGTGAGGATGCAAGGAGTAGAGGTGACGAAGGTATTTGAGTTTAAATACTTGGGGTCAACTGTCCAAAGTAACGGGGAGTGCAGCAGAGAGGTGAAGAAGAGAGTGCAGGCAGGGTGGAGTGGGTGGAGAAGAGGGTGCAGGCAGGGTGGAGAAGTGTGTCAGGAGTGATTTGCGACAGAAGGGTACCAGCAAGAGTTAAAGGGAAGGTTTACAAGATGGCTGTGAGACCAGCTATGTTGTATGGTTTGGAGACAGTGGCACTGATGAAAAGACAGGAGGTGGAGCTGGAGGTGGCAGAGATGAAGATGATAAGATTTTCATTGGGAGTGATGAAGAAGGACAGGATTAGGAAGGAGTATATTAGAGGGACAGCTCAGGGTGGACGGTTTGGAGACAAAGCAAGAGAGACAAGATGGAGATGGTGTGGACATGTGTGGAGGAGAGATGCTGGGTATACTGGGAGAAGGATGCTGAATATGGAGCTGCCAGGGAAGAGGAGAAGAGGAAGGCCAAAGAGGAGGTTTATGGAGGTGGTGAGGGAGGACATGCAGGTGGCTGGTGTGACAGAGGAAGATGCAGAGGACAGGAAGAGATGGTAACGGATGATCCGCTGTGGCGCCCCCTAACGGGAGCAGCCAGCAGTAGTAGTAGTAGTAGTAGTAGTAGTGGTGGAGAGTGTGTGTGTGTGTGCGCTAGTATTGTAGTTGAAGTATCAGAAACTACTCGCTGCTCCTCGTCTTCCGGATCAGATGCCGGACTTCCTGCTGGGGGACAGACACCTCAGCACCTCTCCTGCAGGACACCTGCTCATGTGGGCGGGGCCAGGACACTCCCACCTGTGTGATGTCATCAATCGGGATTTCCCACAGGTCATATAAGGAAGAGCAATGACAGTAAACTTGTGTGTGTCTGTGTGGATGACGTCAGTATTTAGTGCTCCAACAAAGTGTGAGAGGACGCACACACACACACACACATATAACATACACACATACACTCATATACACACATATAACATACACACACATATAACATACACACATACACTCATATACACACATATAACATACACACACATATAACATACACACATACACTCATATACACACATACACTCATATACACACATACACACATATACACACATATAACATACACACACATATAACATACACACAATATCACACACACACATATATATATAACATACACACACATACACTCATATACACACATATAACATACACACATATAACATACACACACATACACTCATATACACACATATAACATACACACACATACACTCATATACACACATATAACATGCACACATATAACATACACACATACACACACATACACACATATAACATACACACACATACACTCATATACACACATATAACATACACACATATAACATACACACACATACACTCATATACACACATATAACATACACACATACACACACATACACTCACATACACACATATACATACATATAACATACACACATACACTCATATACACA
>JAJHIY020002039.1:997500-1052500 GCA_022114975.2 Lampris megalopsis
ATGACGACAGTAATAACAACATTGATCATGACGATAGTAATAACAAAAATGATAATATCATGACGACAGTAATAACAACATTGATCATGACGATAGTAATAACAACAATGACAATATCATGACGACAGTAATAACAACATTGATCATGACGATAGTAATAACAACAATGATAATATCACGACGATAGTAATAACAACATTGACCATGACGATAGTAATAACAACAATGACAATATCATGACGACAGTAATAACAACATTGATCATGACGATAGTAATAACAACAATGATAATATCACGACGATAGTAATAACAACAGTGATCATGACGATAGTAATAACAACAATGATAATATCATGACGACAGTAGTAACAACATTGATCATGACGATAGTAATAACAACAATGATAATATCATGACGATAGTAATAACAACAGTGATCATGACGATAGTAATAACGATAATGATAATATCATGACGATAGTAATAACAACATCGATCATGACGATAGTAATAACGATAATGATAATATCATGTCAGCACATTTGTACAGAAAAGGCTTTCCAGTGCTGTGTGTGTGTGTGTGTGTGTGTGTGTGTGTGTGTGTGTGTGTGTGTGTGTCTACTGTTAGGATGAACTCCAGTCCTCTGTAGGTTTGATATGAATGAAACAGAAATGATAAATTAAAACGTCATCATGTGAACTCGTACAAGTTCAAAACCTTGACGCTCGCTTACAAAACAGCTCCCGCCTACCTGGACTCCCTCATTCAGGTCTACACTCAGTCCCTACCTGAACTCCGTAATTCAGATCAATACTCAGTCCCTACCTGGACTCCCTCTTTCAGGTCTACACTCAGTCCCTACCTGAACTCCCTCATTCAGGTCTACACTCAGTCCCTACCTGGACTCCCTCATTCAGGTCTACACTCAGTCCCTACCTGGACTCCCTAATTCAGGTCAACACTCAGTCCCTACCTGGACTCCCTCATTCAGGTCTACAGTCATTTGACATTCTGGTCCACACTCAGTCCCCCTCACTACGCTCCGCCAATGAAAGGCGTCTGGCACTTCCGCCACAACGGGGCCCTAAGTCACTATCCACACTCTGCTCTGCTGGAGTTCCCCGGTGCTGGAATGAGTTACCGAACTCCATCCGATCCGCTGAGTCCCTCTCCATCTTTAAGAAGAAGCTAAAGACCCAGCTCCTTCTCCCACACCTCCACAGCTGATGGTATTAATATCCATCCATCCATCCATCCAAACTGCTTATCCTGCTCTCAGGTTCGCCAGGATGTTGGCCTATCCCCGCAGTCACTGGGCGGCAGGCGGGGAGACACCCTGGACAGGCCGCCAGGCCATCACCGGGCCCACACACACACACACACACACATTCATACCTAGGGACAATTTAGTTCGGCCGATTCACCTGACCTATATGTCTATGGACTGTGGGAGGAAACCGGAGCACGTGGAGGAAACCCACACAAACATATAAAAATAAAAAATCACGTTATGTACCCTATGCATTGCCTTACTACACTGCCTGTTGACACCTATATGTCCTATCGGACTTGAACCTACAATTTTTTATACTTGTGTTGTCACCTCCTGACTAGATCCTTGCTTGTGGTGTGTTGTTACATGACACGACATAACATTACAGTCATTTAGCCGTCGCTTTTATCCAAAGCGACTTACAATAAGTGCATCATTTAACGTAGGAAGTCAGGAGAACTACTAGTCATCAAGGGTCATAAGTGCATCTAAACAAACATCTAAGACAAAAACCAGTGCTAAAGTAAAAGTGCAAGAAAGAGATTTGTTTTGTTTTTTTAAATGAGTGAATACAATAAGTGGTAAGAACAAGTAACAGGGTAGTAGTTCTGAAAGATGGGCAGCGACTCCGCTGTCCTGCCATCAGTGGGGAGTTCATTCCACCACTGTGGGGTGTAGGGCTTGACCATGGCCTGGAGATAGGAAGGAGCTGCTCCTTTCACTGCCCTGTAGGCTAGCACCAGAGTCTTAAACTGGATGCGAGCAGCTCCTGGGAGCCAGTGTAGGGACATGAGAAGGGGAGTTGTGTGGGAGAACTTAGGGCGGTTGAGCACCAGACGAGCTGCAGCTTTCTGAACAAGCTCCAGAGGTCTGATGGCCGACGCCGGGGCACCAGCAAGGAGGGAGTTGCTGTAGTCTAGCTGGGAGATGACCAGAGCCTGGATGAGCACCGGCGGTGAGGAATGAGTGAATCCTCCTGATGTTATAGAGGAGAAATCCGCTGGAGCGAGCAACTGATGCAACGTTTGCAGCAAACGACAGTTGGTCGTCCAGGATCACACCCAGATTCCTCGCAGTCCGAGTTGGCATCACCACGGTGTTGTCATGGTGATGGCCAGGTCTCGGTGCGGGCAACCTTTCCCTGGGAGGAACATCAGCTCTGTCTTGTCCAGATTGAGCTTCAGGTGTTGTGTCGCCATCCACTCCAAGATGTCAGTCAAGCACGCAGCAATGCGTGTCTCTACTTGTGTATCAGAGGGAGGGAAGGACAAGATCAGCTGGTGTCATCGTTGGGTTGTCGCCTCCTGACTAGATCCTTGCTTGTGTTGCGTTGTTGTCACCTGACTAGATCCTTGCTTGTGTTGTGTTATTGCCTCCAGACTAGATCCTTGCTTGTGTTGTGTTCTCGCCCCCTGGCTAAATCCTTATTTGTGTTGTGTTGTTGCCGCCTGACTAGATCCTTGCTGGTGTTGTGTTGTTGTCACCTGACTAGATCCTTGCTTGTGTTGTGTTGTTGCCACCTGACTAGATCCTTGCTGGTGTTGTGTTGTTGTCACCTGACTAGATCCTTGCTTGTGTTGTGTTCTCGCCCCCAGACTAGATCCTTGCTTGTGTTGTGTTGTTGTCACATGACTAGATCCTTGCTTGTGTTGTGTTGTTGCCACCTGACTAGATCCTTGCTGGTGTTGTGTTGTTGTCACCTGACTAGATCCTTGCTTGTGTTGTGTTATTGCCTCCAGACTAGATCCTTGCTTGTGTTGTGTTGTTGTCACGTGACTAGATCCTTGCTTGTGTTGTGTTGTTGCCACCTGACTAGATCCTTGCTGGTGTTGTGTTGTTGTCACCTGACTAGATACTTGCTTGTGTTGTGTTATTGCCTCCAGACTAGATCCTTGCTTGTGTTGTGTTCTCGCCCCCTGGCTAAATCCTTATTTGTGTTGTGTTGTTGCCGCCTGACTAGATCCTTGCTGGTGTTATGTTGTTGTCACCTGACAAGATCCTTGCTTGTGTTGTGTTGTTGCCACCTGACTAGATCCTTGCTGGTGTTGTGTTATTGCTGACTAGATCCTTGCTGGTGTTGTGTTGTTGTCACGTGACTAGATCCTTGCTTGTGTTGTGTTGTTGCCACCTGACTAGATCCTTGCTGGTGTTGTGTTGTTGTCACCTGACTAGATCCTTGCTGGTGTTGTGTTGTTGCCACCTGACTAGATCCTTGCTTGTGTTGTGTTGTTGTCACCTGACTAGATCCTTGCTTGTGTTGTGTTATTGTGTTCTCTCCTCACCAGGTCCTTGCTTGTGTTGTGTTGTTGTAACCTGACTAGATCCTTGCTTGTGTTGTGTTGTTGTAACCTGACTAGATCCATCCTTGCATTGTGTTGTTGTCTCCTGACTAGATCCTTGCTTGTATTGTGTTGTTGTCTCCTGACTAGATCCTTGCTTGTGTTGTGTTGTTGCCTTCTGACTAGATCCTTGCTTGTGTTCTTCACCTAGTGTGTCCTCAATCATTTCTTGTTGCCCAGCTGTTTTGACTTAGGTATCCTTTTAGCTTATAAATATATTCCTTGGTAACTTGCTGTTTGCAGTTTTAATAGTATTGTGTGAGGTTTGATAGAGTTTTACATATGTGACCCGTTTCTGGGCAATAGGCATATTTTTAGTGTACCTCTCTGGCCAGTTGGGTGTCAAGTGGCCAGGGTGTGGCCTGCACTCCTGGCAGACAATTAGCAATCAGTGTTCTTTAAATCACTGCTGCTACTTGGAAGCATCAGGCAAACAAGCCGAGGGCAAACAGGTCTAGGTTGAATGAAGGCTGGAGTGAACAAAGGCAAGCGCGACTTTTTCAAGCCAAGACTTCATCAAGCACGGACTGCTCTTTTTAGATCCGGTCAGTCATCTGTATTTTGTGTACCTAGTATAGACTATGTGTTTCCTTCGCATTCCTGTCCTTTCCTCTTCCCGGGGCTGGCATAGACGTTGGGTCACTCCTAGGCGCTGTGACCCTACCAATCTCATCTATCCCACTCTCTCCACTCACGTTGAGCAGGTGGTGACAGGAGGGCTCTGGAATTGCCAGTCTGCGGTGCTGAAAGCTGAGTTTATCTCAGGCTACGCATCCTTGCTCTCCCTCAACTTTCTTGCTCTAACTGAGACCTGGATCATGCCAGAAAACACCACCATACCCGCAGCTCTGCCTGATGTGTACTCTTTTTCTCACACTCCCAGAGCTGGGAGGCTGGGTGGTGGTACTGGCCTGCCAACCCCCCCCCCCCGAAATGGAAATACTCTCTTGTTTCCATTCCACAATTTTCTCCGCCCTCTTTTGAATTTCATGCTGTTACTGTCTCTTATCCAGTCAAGCTCACCATCGTGGTTGTGTACTGCCCACCAGGCCCCCGTGGTGAGTCTCTGGAGGAGCTTGACACACTTGTCTCACACTTCCCTGTTGATGACTCTGCACTTATCCTTCTCAGTGACTTCAACATCCACACTGAAAAGCTAGATCCTCTTCTCTCTTTCCTCTCCTCCTTTGACCTTCACCTCTCACGCTCTCCTCCTACCCACAAGGCCGGCAACCAGCTGGGCCTTATCTTTACTAGACACTGTCCTATTTCTAGGACAGCGGAGTCGCTGCCCATCTTTCGGCGCAGGTTGAAAACTCACCTCTTAAAGAACTACTACCCTGTTACTTGTTCTTAGTACTTATTGTATTCTCTCATTTAAAAAATATTCTCTCTCTTGCTCTTTTACTTTAGCACTGGTTTTGTTCTTAGATTCTTGTCTAGATGCACTTTTGACCTCTGATGACTAGTAGTTCTCCTGACTTCCTACGGTAAATGATGCACTTATTGTAAGTCGCTTTGGATAAAAGCGTCGGCTAAATGACTGTAATATAATGTCATGTAATTATGTTGTTGTCCCTGACCTGATCCTTGCTTGTGTTGTGGCCTCATGGCCAGATCCTTACTTGTGTTGTGTTGTCGTCGCTTGACTAAATCCTTGCTTGTATTGTGTTGTTGTCTCCTCACCAGGTCCTTGCTTGTGTTGTGTTGTTGTCTCCTGACTAGATCATTGCTTGTGTTGTTGTCTCCTGACTAGATACTTGCTTGTGTTGTTATCTCCTGACTAGATCCTTGCTTGTGTTGTGTTATTGTGTTCTCTCCTCACCAGGTCCTTGCTTGTGTTGTGTTGTTGCCGCCTGACTAGATCCTTGCTTGTGTTGTGCTCCCCCCCCCCCCGGATAAATCCTTACTTGTGTTGTTGTCTCCTAACTACATCCTTGCTTGCGTTGTGTTGTTGTCTCCTGGCTAGATCCTTGCTTGCGTTGTGTTGTTGTCTCCTGGCTAGATCCTTGCTTGCGTTGTGTTGTTGTCTCCTGGCTAGATCCTTGCTTGTGTTGTCTTGTTGTCTCCTGGCTAGATCCTTGCTTGTGTTGTCTTGTTGTCTCCTGGCTAGATCCTTGCTTGTGTTGTCTTGTTGTCTCCTGACTAGATCCTTGCCTGTGTTGTGTTGTTGTCCCCTGAAAAGATCCTTGCCTGTGTTGTGTTGTTGTCTCCTGACTAGATCCTTGCCTGTGTTGTGTTGTTGTCTCCTGACTAGATCCTTGCCTTTGTTGTGTTGTGTTGTCTCTTGACTAGACCCTTGCCTTTGTTGTGTTGTCTCTTGACTAGATCCTTGCCTGTGTTGTCTCCTGACTAGATCCTTGCCTGTGTTCTGTTGTTGTCCCCTGACTAGATCCTTGCCTGTGTTGTTGTCTCCTGACTAGATCCTTGCTTGTGTTGTGTTATTGCGTCGTCTCCTGACTAGATCCTTGCCTGTGTTGTGTTGTTGTCGCCTGAGTCTGACTAGATCCTTGCCTGTGTTGTGTTGTTGTCTCCGGACTAGATCCTTGCCTTTGTTGTGTTGTTTTCTCCTGACTAGATCCTTGCCTGTGTAGAGTTGTTGTCTCCTGACTAGATCCTTGCCTGTGTTGTGTTGTTGTCCTCTGACTAGATCCTTGCCTGTGTTGTCTCCTGACTAGATCCTTGCCTGTGTTCTTGTTTCCTGACTAGATTCTTGCCTGTGTTGTGGTGTTGTCTCCTGACTAGATCCTTGCCTGTGTTTTTGTCTCCTGACTAGATCCTTGCTTGTGTTATTGTGTCGTCTCCTGACTAGATCCTTGCTTGTGTTGTGTTATTGTGTCGTCTCCTGACTAGATCCTCGCCTGTGTTGTTATTGTGTTGTTGTCACCTGACTAGATCCTCGCCTGTGTTGTGTTGTTGTCTCCTGACTAGATCCCTGCTTGTGTTGTGTTGTCTCCTGACAAGCTCCTTGCCTGTGTTGTGTTAATTTGTTGTTGTCTCCTGGCTAGATCCTTGCCTGTCTTGTGTTGTTGTCTCCTGACTAGATCCTTGCTTGTGTTGTGTTGTTGTCCCCTGACTAGATCCTTGCCTGTGTTATTGCCTCCTGACTAGATCCTTGCTTGTGTTGAGTTATTACCTCCTGACTAGATCCTTGCTTGTGTTGTGCTCCCCCCCCCCCGGCTAAATCCTTACTTGTGTTGTGTTGTTGTCTCCTAACTACATCCTTGCTTGCGTTGTGTTGTTGTCTCCTGGCTAGATCCTTGCTTGTGTTGTGTTGTTGTCTCCTGGCTAGATCCTTGCTTGTGTTGTGTTGTTGTCTCCTGGCTAGATCCTTGCTTGTGTTGTGTTGTTGTCTCCTGACTAGATCCTTGCCTGTGTTCTTGTCTCCTGACTAGATCCTTGCCTGTGTTGTGTTGTTGTCTCCTGACTAGACCCTTGCTTGTGTTGTGTTGTCCCCTGACTAGATCCTTGCCTGTGTTGTGTTGTTGTCTCCTGATTAGATCCTTGCCTGAGTTGTGTTCTTGTGTTGTTGTTTCCTGACTAGATCCTTGCCTGTTTTGTTTGTTGTCTCCTGACTAGATCCTTGCCTGTGTTGTGTTGTTGTCTCCTGATTAGATCCTTGCCTGAGTTGTGTTGTTGTGTCCTTACTAGATCCTTGCCTGTGTTGTGTTATTGTGTTGTTGTGTCCTTACTAGATCCTTGCCTGTGTTGTGTTGTTGTCTCCTGACTAGATCCTTGCCTGTGTTGTGGTGTTGTCTCCAGACTAGATCCTTTCCTGTTTTGTGTTTTTGTGTTGTTGTCTCCTGACTAGATCCTTGCCTGTGTTCTTGTTTCCTGACTAGATTCTTGCCTGTGTTGTGGTGTTGTCTCCTGACTAGATCCTTGCCTGTGTTTTTGCCTCCTGACTAGATCCTTGCCTGTGTTTTTGTTTCCTGACTAGATCCTTGCTTGTGTTGTGTTATTGTGTCGTCTCCTGACTAGATCCTTGCCTGTGTTGTTATTGTGTTGTTGTCACCTGACTAGATCCTCGCCTGTGTTGTGTTGTTGTCTCCTGACTAGATCCCTGCTTGTGTTGTGTTGTCTCCTGACAAGCTCCTTGCCTGCGTTGTGTTAATTTGTTGTTGTCTCCTGGCTAGATCCTTGCCTGTCTTGTGTTGTTGTCTCCTGACTAGATCCTTGCTTGTGTTGTGTTATTGTGTTCTCTCCTCACCAGGTCCTTGCTTGTGTTGTGTTATTGCCGCCTGACTAGATCCTTGCTTGTGTTGTGCTCCCCCCCCCCCGGCTAAATCCTTACTTGTGTTGTGTTGTTGTCTCCTAACTACATCCTTGCTTGCGTTGTGTTGTTGTCTCCTGGCTAGATCCTTGTGTTGTGTTGTTGTGTCCTGACTAGATCCTTGCTTGTGTTGTGTTATTGTGTTGTTGTTCTCTCCTGACTAGATCCTTGCTTGTGTTGTGTTGTTGTCCCCTGACTAGATCCTTGCCTGTGTTGTTGTCTCCTGACTAGATTCTTGCTTGTGTTGTGTTGTTGTCCCCTGACTAGATCCTTGCTTGTGTTGTGTTATTGTGTCGTCTCCTGACTAGATCCTTGCTTGTATTGTGTTGTTGTCTCCTGACTAGATCCTTGCTTGTGTTGTGTTGTTGTCTCCTGACTAGATCCTTGCCTTTGTTGTGTTGTTGTCTCCTGACTAGATTCTTGCCTGCGTTGTTGTCTCCTGACTAGATCCTTGCCTGTGTTGTTATTGTGTTGTTGTCTCCTGACTAGATCCTTACCTGTGTTGTGTTGTTGTCCCCTGAATAGATCCTTGCCTGTGTTCTTGCCTGTGTTGTGGCGTTGTCTCCTGACTAGATCCTTGCCTGTGTTGTTATTGTGTTGTTGTCTCCTGACTAGATCCTTACCTGTGTTGTGTTGTTGTCCCCTGAATAGATCCTTGCCTGTGTTCTTGTCTCCTGACTAGATCCTTGCCTGTGTTGTGGTGTTGCCTCCTGACTAGATCCTTGCCTGTGTTGTGTTGTTGTCTCCTGACTAGATCCTTGCCTGTGTTGTGTTGTTGTCTCCTGACTAGACCCTTGCTTGTGTTGTGTTATTGTGTTGTTGTCTCCTGACTAGAACCTTGCCTGTGTTGTGTTATTGTGTTGTTGTCTCCTGACTAGATCCTTGCCTGTGTTGTGTTGTTGTCTCCTGATTAGATCCTTGCCTGTGTTGTGTTATTCTGTTGTTGTCTCCTGACTAGATCCTTGCCTGTGTTGTTGTTTCCTGACTAGATCCTTGCCTGTGTTGTGTTTTTGTGTTGTTGTCTCCTGACTAGATCCTTGCCTGAGTCGTGTTCTTGTGTTGTTGTTTCCTGACTAGATCCTTGCCTGTGTTGTGTTGTTGTCTCCTGACTAGATCCTTGCTTATGTTGAGTTAACTCTGAGATGTTCATCGCCTTGAATAAGAGTCCAGAAGTAATAATAATTTAAAAAAAAAAACAGTGGTAACTAGAAAAATGCTTTCCCACAGAAAAAGCATGTGAATGCTGAGCTGCAGAAAGACATCGAGAAAGCATTGCTGAAAATGGATAAATAGGACAAGTCAGAAAGTCCCTCGCCTATCTGGAAACTGAAACGTGAAATGGCTGAATGTTTTAAAGGAATGAAAAACTGGAAAATTTGCCATAATGTGCTAAATACATAAATAGTTTGATTGATGGAAACTGAAATGTGTGTAGAATGAGAGGAGGGGTAGTGATGAAGATGAAGGATAGTGACGAAGAGGAAGGGTAGTGATGAAGATGAAGAGTGTGATGAAGAGGAAGGGTAGGAAGGAGGGTAAGAAGTTTGTAGAAAGGTAGGTTAGCAGGGAGGTTGTAGGAAGGAAGGTAGGAAGGTTGGTTGGTTGTAGGAAGCAAGATAAGAAGATGGTAGGAAGGAAGGTAGAAAGGAAGGTTGTAGGAAGGAAGGTAGTAAGGTTGTGGGAAGGTAGGAAAGACGGTAGGAAGGTTGTACCGTTGTAGGAAGGTTGTACCGTTGTAGGTAGGTAGGAAGGAAGGTAGTAAGGTTGTAGGAAAGACTGTAGGAAGGTTGTACCGTTGTAGGAAGGAAGGTTGTAGGAAGGAAGTAAGGTAGGAAGGTTGAAGAGGGAGGAAGAGCAGTTAAGAAGTGGCAGAAGCTGATCAAATCTACCAGGTGTTGAGAGTTGACAGTAATTAGCCTGGCAGTTGAGTTTCAAATTGATATGTGACGTCACAATAGGACTGAATCTTCTAACAGGCAAAGTGTATGGCAGAATTGCTAAACTTTAGAGCTAAATTGTTCAAAAACTATAAAATATTTTTGGAAATCTGAATAGGATTCTGAAAGAGCAGAATGTCCTGAACTGTTGAAGCTTTAAATGGGGTTTCTAGCTCCATAAATGGAGGAGATACAGTTCAAAGGTGACGAGGGTTTCAACCTTTCCCCATAGACTTCCATTGTTTTGAAAAAGTGGAAAAAGCTTAATATGTCTAAAAGTATAAAAGCTAAAAAAACGAAATGTGAGCCTTAATGGGCTTAAAGAGATGAAAATTTTGATGCCTGAACGGTTTCAGTGGCTAAAAGTATGAAGGAGTTACAAAGTGTCAAAAAATGGGCGGAAGAAGAATAAATAAAGAAAGAAAGAACTGCAAAGCAATAGTGTGAAAGCCCCCAGCATTCACACTAAATAATCAGAGCAAGAGTAAAGAGGGATAAAGAAGTTATCATACCGGCATTAATATCAATATTTATAATCTCCTACTACCATTGTTACAACTATTACTACTGCGACTACTATTACTGCTACGACTATTAGCACTACTAGTACTTTCGGCTGCTCCCGTTAGGGGGCGCCACAGCGGATCATCCGTTTCCATCTCCTCCTGTCCTCTGCATCTTCCTCTGTCACACCAGCCACCTGCATGTCCTCCCTCACCACATCTTGCGGTGTCTTTCTTCCTACTTATGGTATCTTTCTGACTGCTTACGGTATCTTTCTGACTGCTCACGGTATCTTTCTGACTGCTTATGGAGTCTTTCTGACTACTCACGGTATCTTTCTGACTGCTTACAGTATCTTTCTGACTACTCACGGTATCTTTCTGACTGCTTACGGTGTCTTTCTGACTGCTTACGGTATCTTTCTGTGTACTTAATGTGAGTAGGTAGAAAGATACCGTATCTTTCTGACTACTCACGGTATCTTCCTTCCTACTTAAGGTATCTTTCTGACTGCTTACAGTATCTTCCTTCCTACTTACGATATCTTCCTTCCTACTTAAGGTATCTTTCTGACTGCTTACGGTATCTTTGACTACTTACGGTATCTTTGACCACTTAAGGTATCTTTCTGACTGCTTACGGTATCTTTCTGACTGCTTACGGTATCTTTCTGACTGCTTACGGTATCTTCCTTCCTGCTTAAGGTATCTTTCTGACTACTCACGGTATCTTTCTGACTACTCACGGTATCTTTCTGACTACTTATGGTATCTTTCTGACTACTTATGGTATCTTCCTGACTGCTTAAGGTATCTTTCTGACTGCTTACGGTATCTTTCTGACTGCTTACAGTATCTTCCTTCCTACTTACGGTATCTTTCTGACTACTCACGGTATCTTTCTGACTACTCACGGTATCTTTCTGACTACTCACGGTATCTTTCTGACTACTTATGGTATCTTCCTGACTGCTTAAGGTATCTTTCTGACTGCTTACGGTATCTTTCTGACTGCTTACAGTATCTTCCTTCCTACTTACGGTATCTTTCTGACTACTCACGGTATCTTTCTGACTACTCACGGTATCTTTCTGACTACTTATGGTATCTTTCTGACTACTTATGGTATCTTTGACTACTTAAGGTATCTTTCTGACAACTTACAGTATCTTCCTTCCTACTTACGGTATCTTCCTTCCTACTTAAGGTACCTTTTTGACTACTAACGGTATCTTCCTTCCTACTTAAGGTATCTTTCTGACTACTTACGGTATCTTCCTTCCTACTTAAGGTATCTTTCTGACTACTTATGGTATCTTTCGGGCTGCTTACAGTATCTTCCTTCCTACTTACAGTATCTTCCTTCCTACTTAAGGTATCTTTCTGACTACTTACGGTATCTTCCTGACTGCTTACGGTATCTTTCTGACTGCTTACGGTATCTTTCTGACTACTTACGGTATCTTCCTTCCTACTTAAGGTATCTTTCTGACTACTTACGGTATCTTCCTGACTACTTACGGTATCTTCCTTCCTACTTAAGGTATCTTTCTGACTACTTACGGTATCTTCCTTCCTACTTACGGTATCTTTCTGACTACTTACGGTATCTTTCTGACTACTTACGGTATCTTCCTTCCTACTTAAGGTATCTTTCTTCCTACTTACCGTATCTTTCTGACTGCTTACGGTGTCTTTCTGACTCCTTAAGGTATCTTCCTTCCTACTTACGGTATCTTCCTTCCTACTTAAGGTATCTTTCTGACTACTTACAGTATCTTCCTTCCTACTTAAGGTATCTTCCTTCCTACTTAAGGTATCTTTCTGACTGCTTACGGCATCTTCCTTCCTACTTACGGTATCTTTCTGACTACTTACGGTATCTTCCTTCCTACTTAAGGTATCTTTCTGACTACTTACGGTATCTTCCTTCCTACTTAAGGTATCTTTCTGACTACTTACGGTATCTTTCTGACTACTTACCTTAAGTAGGAAGGAAGATACCGTATCTTTCTGACTACTTACGGTATCTTCCTTCCTACTTACGGCATCTTCCTGACTACTTACGGTATCTTCCTTCCTACTTAAGGTATCTTCCTTCCTACTTACGGTATCTTTCTGACTGCTTACGGTGTCTTTCTGACTGCTTAAGGTATCTTTCTGACTACTTACGGTATCTTTCTGACTACTTACGGTATCTTCCTTCCTACTTACGGTATCTTCCTTCCTACTTACAGTATCTTTCTGACTACTTATGGTATCTTTCTTCCTACTTAAGGTATCTTTCTGACTAATTACAGTATCTTCCTTCCTACTTACGGTATGTTCCTTCCTACTTACGGTATCTTTGACTACTTACGGTATCTTCCTTCCTACTTAAGGTATCTTTCTGACTGCTTACAGTATCTTCCTTCCTACTTAAGGTATCTTTCTGACTGCGTACAGTATCTTCCTTCCTACTTACGGTATCTTTCTGACTGCTTACGGTATCTTCCTTCCTACTTAAGGTATCTTTCTGACTACTTACGGTATCTTTCTGACTGCTTACAGTATCTTCCTTCCTACTTAAGGTGTCTTTCTGACTGCTTACAGTATCTTCCTTCCTACTTACGGTATCTTTCTGACTACTTACGGTATCTTCCTTCCTACTTACGGTATCTTTCTGACTACTTACGGTATCTTTCTGACTGCTTACGGTATCTTCCTTCCTACTTAAGGTATCTTTCTGACTACTTACGGTATCTTCTTTCCTACTTAAGGTATCTTTCTGACTACTTACGGTATCTTTCTGACTGCTTACCGTATCTTTTGGCCTACTTACCGTTATCCATTACACTAGTGTGTTCTCCTTTATACTAGTGTGTTCTCCTTTATACGAGTGTGTTATCCTTGATACTAGTGTGTTATCCATTACATTAGTGTGTTATCCTTTTATACTAGTGTGTTATCCTTTTATACTAGTGTGTTATCATTTATACTAATGTGTTATCCTTTATACTAGTGTATTATCATTTATACTAGTGTGTTATCCTTGATACTAGTGTGTTCTTCTTTATACAAGTGTGTTATCATTTATACTAATGTGTTATCCTTTATACGAGTGTGTTCTCCTTTATACGAGTGTGTTATCATTTATAGTAGTGTTTTTGTGTGTGTGTGTGTGTGTACATACACACAGGGTGTTGTGATGCGTCTAGTGCAGCAGTGTGTAGTTGGAGGGAAGGTGCATGTGTTCTTCCAACCCGCTTGTGTCCTTCCTGCCCTTAGCTTGCTGCCGCTGGCTAGCCTCTGTGGCGAATGCTAGTGTGTAAGCCTTCCCTTGCCAGTACATAGCCTCTCCTTCACCAAGACTCCTGCCAGGCCTCCCCGTGGCCACACGTGGTAACTGGGGTCTTGCGGCCCCAGGCTAACTTGGCAGGGGATCTCGGAGCAGCAGTGGGCCCCAGAGATATGGTGTGCAGGCCCACCCTGGTGGACACGCCCTGGCACCTACCAACCACTGCCCCGCTGCCTTGTGGGTGAGTCTGGAAGACATAAGGCTAAGGGAGCTTACCCCAACAGAAAAGTAAGCTGAGGCGGTTTCTGAAAAACTGGATTTCCGGCAGCCCCCTGCAGTTGTGGTTAGTGCATGCTGCATGGTAGTGCAGTAGTACAGGGGTAGTAGTTCTCGTGGTTAGTGCATGCTAGTGCAGTAGTACTGGGGTAGTTGTGGTTAGTGCATGCTGCATGGTAGTGCAGTAGTACTGGGGTAGTAGTTCTCGTGGTTAGTGCATGGTGCATGTTAGTGCAGTAGTACTGGGGTTGTTGTGGTTAGTGCATGCTGCATGGTAGTGCAGTAGTACAGGGGTAGTAGTTCTCGTGGTTAGTGCATGCTGCATGTTAGTGCAGTAGTACTGGGGTAGTAGTGGTTGTGGTTAGTGCATGCTGCATGTTAGTGCAGTAGTACTGGGGTTGTAAATGGTTGTGATTAGTGCATTCTGCATGCTAGTGCAGTAGTACAGGAGTAGTAGTGGTTGTAGTTAGTGCCTGCTGCTTGCTACTCTCTGCTCTCAGCTCCTGCCACCGGCTAGCCCTCTTTTAGTGGGTGAAAAGAGGAGCCGAGTGTGTAAGTCTCCCCCTGTCGATACATAGCCTCTCCGTCGCCAAGACTCCTGCGGTGCCTCCTCTTGGCCACAAACGGTAACTGGGTACTTTGCGGTCCCAGGCCAAACTGTAGGGGATTTCGGAGCAGCAGTGGGCCCCAGAGAGAACGCGCACAGGCCCACCGGTGTGTGGACACGCCCTGGCGTCTCTCAAACACTACCCCAGCTTTGGGCTAATAGCAAATAAGTCCTCAACGGCAGAGTGGGCGGAAGATGGTGGCTGTGAGGAGCACCGCAATGGCTGCAAAGGCAGAAGAGGGCTGCAGCAAAGAAGGGCTCCCAGTTGTCTTGGTCTCCATGCCACTGGATCCTGGCCTTTCTATGCCAAGGACTGTGTGAAGGTTGCCTGTGCACCTGCCTCCCCACATTAAAAGATTCCATGCACAGGCGTCCTCCCGAAAGGGCATCAGACCGTTTAACATCCCGGACAAAGTCCTGTGGCGATCAGGAAGTGGTGACAGGGGCAGGACCGTGAAATCTGGCAGCTCCTAGCCACAACCTGACACACAGACGGTGGGTGTCTGATTCAGTCATTAAGCTCTTGGGCTGAGGCAGAAAGAGCTTTTTGGCAGCTGCACCCACGACTGAGCAGCCTTATTTAGTATCCACTCTGCTCACCCCAGTAGGGGAAGGGGCTGGAAAAGGTTCCCTAAACATAGCCTGCCTCGAAAACTCCCGTCTGGGCTACCGCTCCCAGAGGGATCACCACTAAGTGGTCAGAAACATAAACAGAAGCAAACTTACATTGGAACCTGGAACGTGCGGACCCTCATGGACAACAAACACAGTGATCGACCCGAAAGGCGAACTGCCATCACCAGGGAGTTAAGGAGATTCCAAATCGATATAGCAGCACTCTCCGAAACCCGACTGGCTAATGAAGGGCAGCTGAAGGAGGGAAAAGGCGGATATACTTTCTTTTGGGAAGGAAAACCTGCTGATGAGCCAAGGATCCACGGTGTGGGTTTTGCTATTAAGAACAGCCTCATCAACCACCTCTCCGAACTCCCTGTGGGCATCAATGAGCGCCCAATGTCCATACGCCTGGCGCTCGCAGGCGGCCAAAAGGCCACTGTTGTTAGTGCCTACGCTCCAACAGTTGATGCACAGGATGAAGTGAAGGAGGCCTGCTATGCTGACCTGGACAACATCTTAACCAAAGTCCCCAAGGAGGACAAGCTAATCTTGCTTGGAGATTTCAAAGCCAGGGTGGGACGAAACCACAATCTATGGAGAGGCACAATAGGGAAGGAAGGAGTTGGAAACACGAACTCCAACGGCATATTACTGCTATCAGAGTGCTCAGAACACAGCCTGGTCATCACCAACACACTTTTCCACCAAAAGAATAAACTCAAAACATCCTGGATGCATCCTCGCTCTAAGCTCTGGCACCTCATCGATTACATAGTCGTCTGTGCCAAAGACCACCATGATGTGCTCAACACCAGAGTGATGACCAGTGCGGATGACTGCTGGACAGACCACTGCCTCATCTGCTCCATCATGTCCATCAGTCTCACGTGGAAAAGGGTGCAAAAAAGGCAGTGCCGGCCAAAGCTCAACATCGAACGGCTGGGTGACACCACCTTTCGAAAACAGCTCCAGGCTACTCTCAGCGCTGCTCTGCCCAAGCAATACCCAGAAGATATTGATACACACTGGGACCTGCTTAAGTCTATCACCATAAACTCCTGCAAAAGCATCCTTGGCTACAAAACCCGGAAACATCAAGACTGGTACGATGAGAATGACGATGAAATCCAACAGCTCATTGACATCAAGCGGCAAACCTTCATTGCCTGGCAAAATGACATCAACTGCAAGGCTAAAAGAGTAGCCCATGCCAAAGCAAAGGCAGCTGCTCAATCTCGGGTTAGGCAACTGAAGAACCAGTGGTGGACAAGGAAGGCTCTGGAGATCCAGCAGCTTGCTGACTGTGGGGATACCAGAGGTTTCTTCGATGCCACGAGAGCGGTATATGGCCCCAGCCACCATTGCCTAGCCCCCCCTTCGCTCCAAAGATGGGCTAATGCTGCTGAAAGACAATGAGTCAATTACTAACAGATGGAAAGAGCATTGTGAGGAGCTACTGAACAGGGACACAACTCCTGAGATTGAGGCCCTTGACCAACTCCCTCAACAACCCATCAATGAGAATATGGGAGCACCACCCAGTCGGAACGAGGTGCAGGATGCCATAAGGAAGATGAAGAACAACAAGGTCGCTGGACCTGACGGCATCCCAGCAGAAATCCTGAAGGATGGTGGGCCAGTTCTCCTTAGTCACATCCATGCCCTGCTCCTCTAAATATGGGAAAAGGAAGAAATCCCTGCACAACTTCGAGATGCCCTTATTGCCTCCATCTTTAAGAAGGGAGACAAGGCAGACTGCAGAAATTACCGTGGCATCTCCCTCCTATCCGCCACTGGGAAAACTCTCGCCCGGGTTTTGGCTAATAGACTCCTCCCCCCTGCCAGAAAACATTCTCCCTGAGTCTCAGAGTGGAGTTCGCCCAAACAGAAGTACCATGGACATGACTCGCCAACTACAATAAAAATGCCGGGAACAAAATCACCACTATACATGGCCTTCATAGACCTCACCAAAGCCTTTGACTCTGTGAACCGTCAGGCTCTGTGGCTGGTTCTGGCAAAAACTGGCTGCCCGGACAAATACATCCGGATACTGAGACTACTGCATGACAGTATGTCAGCCACAGCACTCAGTGGCAGTGGAGATGAAGTGGAACCCTTCAGGGTTCACACTGGAGTCAAGCAGGGCTGTGTCATTGCTCCTACTCTGTTCTCCATTTTCATTTCTGCTATCCTCCATCTTATGGGTAAACACCTGCCAAAAGGAGTCAGAATCATGTACAGAACCGACGGACAACTCCTGAACATCAACAGATTCAGGGCTCAGAGCAGAACCACCACCATATCCATCATGGAGCTGCAGTATGCCGATGACAATGCCCTTGTGGCCCATTCAGAAGAGGACCTACAGTGCATCCTGGATGCTTTTGCTAAGGCATACAAGCAGCTTGGTCTGGCCCTTAACTTAAAAAAGACCCAGATCCTCTACCAGCCACCACCCAACACAAATAACCCTGCTCCACCCCAACTATCAATGTTGACAAAACCAGACGGGAAAATGTGGACCACTTTACATACCTTGTAAGCCTCCTATCCTCCAAAGCTAATATTGATGAGTAAATATACCACCGCCTCAGTTGTGCCAGTGGGGTTTTCTCAAGACTGAGGGAAAGGGTCTTTGAAAACTCCAACCTCCAGGCCAGAACGAAAATTCTGTTCTACAGAGCGGTAGTGTTGCCCACCCTACTGTATGGCTCAGAATCCTGGACCACATAGAGGCACATCATCAGAGGTGCCTCCGAAAAATCCTCAAGATCACCTGGGAAAATAGACGCACCAACACCAGCGTCCTGGAGGAGGCTAACATTCCCGCTATCACTGCCACCATCGCCCAACACCAGCTCAGATGGACTGGCCATGTCATCCATATGCCTGACTCTCGCCTTCCAAAACAAGTCCTATACTCCCAGCTCCTCACAGGACAGTGGACCCCGGGAGGTCAGAAGAAAAGGTATAAGGATAACATCCAAGTGAACATCAAAAAAATGCCACATGGACCCTAAGACCCGGGAGGACACAGCAACCAACAGCGCCACCTGGAGAAAACTTGTCCGGGAAGGAGCTGCAGTATATAATAATGATCTCCGCTGTGCTGCGGAAGACGAGCGCAGACTCAGACAGGAGGGAGTTTCCCCCAAAAAAGCCCAAACCAATCCCACGACTACCACCACCCACCCCTGCCCACACTGCACCAACATAGGCTGCTCCAGGATCGGCCTCTTCGCCCACCTGACGACCCACAAGGACCAAGGAGGAGGACAGTCACACTCCAGCCCGAGTGACCGCCGATGATGTGTGTATGTGTGTGTGAATCTATGTGTGTGTTGGGGTTTCATGATTCATCGATATGAGATTGTGTGTGTGTGTGTGCGCGCGCATGTGTGTGTCTCTGTGTACGTGTTGGG
This sequence comes from Lampris megalopsis, assembly GCA_022114975.2. Taxonomy (NCBI): domain Eukaryota; kingdom Metazoa; phylum Chordata; class Actinopteri; order Lampriformes; family Lampridae; genus Lampris; species Lampris megalopsis. Next base: position 1,016,031 of record JAJHIY020002039.1, read on the forward strand.
GTTTCATGATTCATCAGTATGAGGAGACGTGTGTCTATGTGTATAGGTGTGTGTCCTGCGGTTTCATGATTCATCAGTATGAGGAGATGTGTGTGTGTGTCCGTGTGTGTGTGTGTGTTAGGGTTTCATGATTCATCAGTGTGAGGAGATGCTCTCAGGAAATTCTTCTACTCTTTCGTTTTTCCTCTCAGCTCTGCTGCAGGAAACCCCAACACAGACTTCTAAGAAGTACACGCACACACACGCACAGGTTGTGTGTTCAGCAGGGAGGGTGGCAGGCCAGATTATTATAGGTTACAGATTATTGTATATTATCATTAATTATATATATATATATATATCATAAATCATAGATTATTATGTGTTATAATTTATAGATTATTATATATTCATTATTCATTCATTCGTCTTCTCCGAGGTCAGGTCGCGGTGGCAGCAAGCTAAGTAGGGCACTCCAGACGTCCCTCTCCTCAGCTACGCCCTCCAGCTCCTCCTGGGGGATCCCAAGGCGTTCCCAGGCCAGATTGGACATGTAGTCCCTCCAGCGAGTTCTGGGTCTACCCCGGGGTCTCCTCCTCCCAGTTGGCCGTGCCCGGTAAACCTCCAAAGGGAGGCGCCCAGGAGGCATCCTAATCACATGCCCGAACCACCTCAACTGGCTCCTTTCGATGTGAAGGAGCAGCGGCTCTACTCTGAGCTCCCTCTGGATGTCCGAGCTCCTCACCCTATCTCTAAGACTGAGCCCAGACACCCTACGGAGGAAACTCATTTCAGCCGCTTGTATCTGTGATCTCACCCTTTCGGTCACTACCCAAAGCTCATGACCATAGTGAGGGTTGGAACCAAGACTGACTGGTAAATTGAGAGCTTTGCCTTCTGACTCAGCTCCCTCTTCACCACAACGGTCCGGTACAATGTCCACATTACTGCTGATGCTGCACCAATCTGTGCATATATATATATAATATATAGATTATTAAAGATTTAATGTGTCATGTGAAGGTGCATGGCGGTTAAATGCTTGTAGGTTCTAGTTCAGGAATCAGGGTTTAAACTCGATTCAGAAGTGCTGTATGGAGGTCTGGCCAGTCTGGTAGGGTCCTACCTCCCGGCTCCAGTCTCGGAGGGTTTATGTTAACGGTGAGGAGCAGGTTGAGAGACCAGTGGGAGGGCTCAGGAGGAGCATCAGAGGAGACACCTCTGGAGGTGTTGCAGGAACCATGCGGGCAGAAGAAAATGAGGGGAAACAGTGAGAAATAAAGTCTTGGTGATTACGCTTCATAAAAATGAAGCTCTGTGTAAAAGAAAAAGTCAACTGTTAGACATCTGTCTATACAAATACACGAGTCATCAGACAACACCACCGACGTGTTCAGCGTGGAAACCCGGAAGACGCTGCAGCGTCACGGCGCTCCACCTGAAGTGAGCACAGAAATAATATTCCACAGCGACTTCTGGCTGACGATGCACAACCCGCTCTCAGCCTCTGGCCGCTTTGTTCTCCTTCACACTTGCCAGAACATGTTAACCAGCTCCTGGTCCGGATTCCAGTCATCCCTCAGTTAGACTACTGTAACACACTTCTCTATGGCCTCCCAGTTTGTTCAACACAACCACTGTGCCAATGTGTGAACACGTCTTTCCTCTCTGCACCTTCACACTGGTTCCTGTTTTCTGCAACATGAAGTTCAAAACCCGAGTTGTCGTCTTTCAAAACTATTCAATAAACTCTGCCGTCTCTTGTAAACCCAATTAACCTGTAAACTATATTAACATATAAACCATACTAACCTATAAACTATATTAACATATAAACCATACTAACCTGTAAACTATATTAACATATAAACCATACTAAGCTGTAAACCATATTAACATAAACCATACTAACTTGTAAACCATACTAACCTCTAAACTATATTAACATATAAGCTGTATTAACCTGTAAACTATATTAACATATAAACCATACTAACCTCTAAACTATATTAACATATAAACCATACTAACCTGTAAACTATATTAACATATAAACCATACTAACCTGTAAACCATATTAACCTGTAAACCATACGAACCTGTAAGCTATATTAACATATAAACCATATTAACCTGTAAACTATATTAACAAATAAACCATATTAACCTGTAAACCATACTAACCTGTAAACTATATTAACCTGTAAACCATACCAACATATAAACCATACTAACGTTAACATGTAACCTGTATTAACATATAAACCATATTAACATGTAAACTATACTAACATATAAACCATACTAAGCTGTAAACCATACTAACCTGTAAACTATATTAACATAAACCATACTAACCTGTAAACCAAATTAACATATAAACCATACTAATCTGTAAACCATATTAACATGTAAAATATACTGACATATAAACCATATTGACATGTAAACTATACTGACATATAAACCATATTAACCTGTAAACCATACTAACCTGTAAACTATATTAACATCTAAACCATACTAACCTCTAAACTATATTAACATATAAGCTGTATTAACCTGTAAACTATATTAACATATAAACCATACTAACCTCTAAACTATATTAACGTATAAACCATACTAACCTGTAAACTATATTAACATATAAACCATACGAACCTGTAAGCTATATTAACATATAAACCATACTAACCTGTAAACTATATTAACAAATAAACCATATTAACCTGTAAACCATACTAACTTGTAAACTATATTAACATATAAACCATACTAACCTGTAAACCATACCAACATATAAACCATACTAACATTAACATGTAACCTGTATTAACATATAAACCATATTAACATGTAAACTATACTAACATATAAACCATACTAACACTTACATATAAACCTTACATTAGTCATTTAGCCGACGCTTTTATCCAAAGCGATTTACAATAAGAGCATAATTTAACGTAGGAAATCAGGAGAACTACTAGTCATCAGAGGTCATAAGTGCATCTAAACAAACATCTAAGACAAAAACCAGTGCTAAAGTAAAAGAGCAAGAAAGAGTTTTTTTTAAATGAGTGAATACAATAAGTGGTAAGAACAATAACAGGGTAGTAGGTCTTGAAGAGGTGAGTTTTCAACCTGCGCTGAAAGATTGGCAGTGACTCCGCTGTCCTGACATCAGTGGGGAGTTCATTCCACCACTGTGGGGCCAGGACAGAAAAGAGCCGTGACCGGGTCGATCGGCAGCAGGGGCCTCTGAGCGACGGGGCAACCAGGCATCCTGAGGCAGCAGAGCGAAGTGGTCGGGCAGGGGTGTAGGGCTTGGACATGGTCTGGAGATAGGAAGGAGCTGTTCCCTTCACTGCCCTGTAGGCTAGCACCAGAGTCTTAAACTGGATGCGAGCAGCTACTGAGAGCCACTGTAGGGACATGAGAAGGAGAGTTGTGTGGGAGAACTTAGGGAGGTTGAACACCAGACGAGCTGCAGCTTTCTGAACAAGCTCCAGAGGTCTGATGGCCGACGCCGGGGCGCCAGCAAGGAGGAAGTTGCCGTAGTCCAGCTGGGAGATGACCAGAGCCTGGATGAGCACCTGTGCCATCTCATTCGATGAGGAATGCATGAATCCTCCTGATGTTATAGAGGAGAAATCTGCAGGAGCGAGCAACCGATGCAACATTTTCAGCAAACGACAGTTGCTCGTCCAGGATCACACCCAGATTCCTCGCACCAAGGTGTTGTCATGGTGATGGCATGGTCTCTGTGCGGGCAACATTTCCCCGCGAAGAACATCAGCTCTGTCTTGTCCAGATTGAGCTTCAGGTGGTGTGTCGCCATCCGCTCCGAGATGTCAGTCAAGCACACAGAAATGCGTGTCTCTACTTGTGTGTCAGAGGGAGGAAAGGACAAGATCAGCTGGGTGTCATCGGCATAACAATGGTAAGAGAAGTCATGCGAGCGAATAACAGATCCCAGGGATGTTGTGTACAGGGAGAAAAGGAGAGGGCCCAGAACCGAACCCTGTGGAATGCCTGTAGTCAGTCTGCGAGGCTCCGACACAGATCCCCTCCATGTCACCTGGTAGGAATGAACCGTCAGGTTGGATGCAAACATTGAGAGTGCAGAGCCTGTGACACCTAGCCCCTCGAGGATAGAGAGGAGGATCTGGTGGTTCACTGTGTCGAACGCAGCTGACAGGTCCAGGAGTATCAGGACAGAGGAGAGAGAGTTTGCTCTCGGAGAGTGAAGTGATTCTGTCACTGCAAGGAGGGCCGTTTCTGTTGAGTGACCCACCCTGAACCCAGACTGGTTGGGGTCCAGGAGGTTGTGCTGGTGGAGGTACAAAGAAAGTTGGTTGAAGACAGCACGTTCGAGAGTTTTGGATAGAAAGGGTAGAAGGGAAACCGGTCTGTAGTTTTTGACATCAGAGGGATTAAGTGATGGTTTCTTGAGAAGGGGTTGGGGTGACTCTAGCAGTCTTGAAGGCAGATGGAAAGCATCGTGCCTGGAGGGAGGTGTTGATGAGGTGGGTTAGAAAGGGAAGGCATTCAGGTGCTATAGACTGAAGAAGAGGGGAGGGGACCGGGTCAAGGGAGCATGTGTTGGGACGGATTGATGAAGTTGAGGACCTCGTCGGGGGAGAGGGGAGCGAGGTGGGATAGCATGGGCTAGTGCAAGGAGCTCTAACCAGGTGGTGAGAAAAGGAGGATCTGATGTCGCTTACTTTCTTGTCAAAGAAGTTAGCGAAGTCATCAGGGAGAACGGAGAAAGTAGGAGGTGGGGGTTGAGGAAGTGTAGAGAAGGTTTCAAAGAGTTTCTTAGGATTAGAGGCAGAGGATAGGATGTTAGAGCAATAGAAAGCAGCTTTGGCAGCAGAAAGGGATGAGGAGAAAGTGGAAAGAAGAGACTGGAAGTTGAGAAGGTCCTCTGGGAGTTTGCCTTTTCTCCATTTGCGATCTGCCACTCTCAGGCTCCCTCTGTCAGTACGTACTGTGTTGGACATCCAAGGGGCAGGTGGAGTTGGGCGTGCAGGTCTGGAGGTGAGGGGACAGAGATTGTCCGGAGAAGAAGAGAGGGTAGAGAGAAGATGATCAGTAGCAGTGTCAGGGGGTAGGAAAGAGAAAGATTCAGGTGTAGGGAGGATAGAGGTAACAGAGGAAGAAAGATCAGTGGCAGAGAGAGCGCGGAGATGTCTACGGGTGGAAACCATGTGGGTTAGGGGAGGCGCTGAGGGAAGTGAAGAGAGGGAGAGAGAGTAGGACATGAAATAGTGGTCAGAGAGCTGGAGGGGAGTAACAGAGAGATTGGAAATAGGACAGTGTCTCGTAAAGATAAGGTAGGAGGAGAGGGTGAGAGGTGAAGTTCAAAGGAGGAGAGGAAAGAGAGAAGAGGATCTAGCTTGTCAGTGTGGATGTTGAAGTCCCCAAGAAGGATAAGTGCAGAGTCATCAACACGGAAGTGTGAGACAAGTGTGTCAAGCCCTTCCAGAAACTCACCAAGGGGGCCTGGTGGGCGGTAGACAACCACGATGGTAAGTTTGACTGGATAAGAGACAGTAACAGCATGAAATTCAAAAGAGGGCGGAGAAAATTGTGAAATGGAAACAAGAGAGTATTTCCATTTCAGGGAGATTAGCAGGCCAGTACCACCACCCCGCCTCCCAGCTCTGGGAGTGTGAGAAAAAGAGTACACATCTGACAGAGCTGCGGGTGTGGTAGTGTTTTCTGGCATGATCCAGGTCTCAGTTCGAGAACAAGAAAGTTGAGGGAGAGCAAGGATGCGTAGCCTGAGATAAACTCAGCTTTCGGCACCGCAGACTGGCAATTCCAGAGCCCTCCTGTCACCACCTGCTCAACATGAGTGGAGAGAGTGGGATAGATGAGACTGGTAGGGTCACAGCGCCTAGGAGTGACCCAACGTCTATGCCAGCCCCGGGAAGAGGAAAGGACAGGAATGCGAAGGAAACACGTAGTCTATACTAGGTACACAAAATACAGATGACTGACCGGATCTAAAAAGAGCAGTCCGTGCTTGACGAAGCCTCGGCTTGAAAAAGTCGCGCTTGCCTTTGTTCACTCCAGCCTTCGTTCAGCCTAGACCTGTTTGCCCTTGGCTTGTTTACCTGATGCTTGGAAGTGTCAGCTTCCAAGTAGCAGCAGTGATTTAAAGAACACTGATTGCTAATTGTCTGCCAGGAGTGCAGGCCACACCCTGGCCACTTAACACCCAATTGACCAAAGAGGTACACTGAAAATATGCCTATTGCCCAGAAACGGGTCACTTATGTAAAACTCTATCAAACCTCACACAATACTATTAAAACTGCAAACAGCAAGTTACCAAGGAATAAGCTAAAAGGATAACTAAGTCAAAACAGCTGGGCAACAAGAAATATTTAAGGACACACTAGGTGAGAAACAGCTACAGCTAGAATAAGATCCCACTAGGAACCAGCAGCAGATGTATAGAGAAAATGACTAATATTCAAGCAGCTGGAATAAGACTAATAACAACTTGTTAAGCAAGAAAGAGGATACTTACGCTTTTCTAGACAAACCGGCAATTCAGAATCACTCTAGAAGTTAAAATGCACACTCATGTAAACCTTATTAAGATGTAAACCGTATTGACATGTAAACCTCATTAACGTGTAAATAATACTGACATGTAAACAAACCAAACTAACATGTAAACCATATTAACATGTACATCATATTAGCATGCTAACCCATATTAACATGAAAACCATATTAACACACTAACACATACTAACATGTAAACCATATTAACATGTAAATCATATTAGCATGATAACCCATATTGACATGTAAACCGTATTAACATGTAAACTACTATATTAACACACTAACACATACTAACACATAAACCGTACTAACAACTATATTGACATGTAAACCATATTAACATGTAAATCATATTAGCATGATAACCCATATTAACATGAAAACCATATTAACATTTAAACTACTATATTAACACACTAACACATACTAACACATAAACCATACTAACATGTAAACTATATTGACATGTAAACCATATTAACATGCAAATCATATTATCATGTAAATCATATTAGCATGCCAACCCATATTAACACACTAACGCATACTAACACGTACACCATACTAACATGTAAACTATATTAACATATAAACTATATTAACATGTAAACCATATTAACATGTAAATTATATTAACATATAAACCATATTAACATGTAAACTATATTAACACATAAACCATATTAATACGTAAACTATATTAACATGTAAACCACACTAACCTGTAAACCATATTAACATGTAAACTATATTAACATGTAAAGGCTATTAACATGTAAACGCTATTAACATGTAAATCAATATTAACACACTAACACATACTAACACGTAAACTATATCAATATGTAAACCATACTAACATGTAAACCATACTAACATGTAAACATATTAGCATGTAAACTGCAGTGACATTTAAACCATACTAACATGTAAACCATACTAACATGTAAACTATATTAACATGTAAACCACATTAACATGTAAACGTACTAAAATGTAAACCATATTAACATGTAAACTATATCAATATGTAAACCATACTAACATGTAAACCACATTAACATGTAAACTATATTAACATGTAAACCATACTAACATGTAAACCATATTAACATGTAAACTATATTAACATGTAAACATACTAAAATGTAAACCATATTAACATGTAAACTATATTAACATGTAAACTATATTAACATGTAAACCGCATTAAAATGTAAACCGCATTAAAATGTAAACCATATTAACATGTAAACTATATTAACATGTAAACCATACTAAAATGTAAACGGTATTAACATGTAAACTAGATCAATATGTAAACCATACTAACATGTAAACCGCACTAACATGTAAACCATATTAACATGTAAAACCATATTAACATTTTTTTTTTCTCACCTTGTTTCTCATCTGCACCCAGATTAAGTACTGAACACATATTCCGTCCGAGATATTGACTCTCTTCTTTCCTTCCTTCACAAAAGCCCTGATACTCAGACGGGTGACGAAATGAAAGTAATAACCTGAGTGCTGTGGGAAACATTTTCCTGGCTTGGTTTGGGTCTACATGTCCCCTTAGAGGGAAGGGTCACTGCAAATCAATACAAAGTCATTCTGAGTGATCACCTTTATCCTCTGAGGAACATTTCTGTCCTGATGGGAGGCGTCAAGGAGAGGAATGTGGAAGGACAGATGGTGGTGGATTTTGTGAAAAGGATGGAAATGGCTGTGGTGAATATATATTTCAAGAAGAGGGAGGAACACAGGGTGACGTACAAGAGTGGAGGAAAGTGCACACAGGTGGACTATATCTTATGTAGGAGGCGCGATCTGAAAGGGATTGGAGACTGCAAGGTGGTGACAGGGTAGACCGTAGCTGGGCAGCATCGGATGGTGGTCTGTAGGATGACTTTGGAGACCAAGAAGAGGAAGCGAGTGAAGGCAGAGCCAAGGATCAAATGGAAGAAGTTGAAGAAGGAAGACTGTTGGGTGGAGTTCAGGGAGGAGTTAAGACAGACACTGGGTGGTAGTGAAGAGTTGCCGGATGGCTGGACAACCACTGCAGAGATAGTGAGGGAGACAGCTAGGAAGGTACTTGGTGTGTCATCAGGACAGAGGAAGGAAGACAAGGAGACTTGGTGGTGGTAGTATTGTTTGCAATGGTGATGGACAGGTTGACGGACGAGATCAGGCAGGAGTCTCCATGGACGATGATGTTCGCGGATGACATTGTGATCTCTAGTGAGAGTAGGGTGCAGGTGGAGGAGAGGCTGGAGAGGTGGAGGTATGCACTGGAGAGAAGAGGAATGAAAGTCAGTAGGAGCAAGACGGAATACCTATGCGTGAGTGAGAGGGAGGACAGTGGAATGGTCAGGATGCAAGGAGTGGAGGTGATGAAGGCATATGAGTTTAACGGGGAGTGCAGGAGAGAGGTGAGGAAGAGAGTGCAGGCAGGGTGGAGTGGGTGGAGAAGAGTGTCAGGAGTGATGTGTGACAGAAGGGTACCAGCAAGAGTTAAAGGGAAGGTTTACAAGATGGCTGTGAGACCAGCTATGTTGTATGGTTTGGAGACAGTGGCACTGATGAAAAGACAGGAGGAGGAGCTGGAGGTGGCAGAGATGAAGATGATAAGATTTTCATTGGGAGTGATGAAGAAGGACAGGATTAGGAAGGAGTATATTAGAGGGACAGCTCAGGGTGGACGGTTTGGAGACAAAGCAAGAGAGACAAGATGGAGATGGTGTGGACATGTGTGGAGGAGAGATGCTGGGTATACTGGGAGAAGGATGCTGAATATGGAGCTGCCAGAGAAGAGGAGAAGAGGAAGGCCAAAGAGGAGGTTTATGGAGGTGGTGAGGGAGGACATGCAGGTGGCTGGTGTGACAGAGGAAGATGCAGAGGACAGGAAGAGATGGAAACGGATGATCCGCTGTGGCGCCCCCTAATGGGAGCAGCCAGAAGTAGTAGTAGTAGTAGTAGATTACCATGAAAAGTTACTCACATAACTCACTGCATTTCTTCAGATAAATATCACTTGAGCCAGTAAGAGCTGAGTCCTGAGGCGTCTACGTTGTTCTACTGAGAGTCTGAATGTACATTATGGTCGACAGTTTTGTTTTGTTTTGTCTGTTTTTACATGGTGATGGTGGTGACGTGGCTCTGGTCCTTGGCTGTTCCAGTTGCGTCTGGACACTGCTTGGCATCCTCCTCCTCATATTCTTCATATATTTTATAGTTCCATTATAATTGTCTTGTCCTTTTTCAGTGTTGTATTGTTTAAATTGTGTAAACACAACATTATTGCACGTTGTGCGTCTTGGGCGAGAGATCCTCCTCTGTTGCTGAGGTTTCTTCCTAAATGTCCTCCATGTTAAAGGTTTTAGGGAGTTGTTCGTCATCCGATGCGAGGGCTCAAGGCGGGGGGGGGGCAGTCTTATCCAGACAGGACCAGTGTAGGTGCAGGTCTTTGTTCCAACCAAGCAGTTACACACCTGATCCCACTAATCAACCAGCAGAGTCTTTGCTGAGGAACTTGATTAGGAGACACAGGTGTGCAACTGCTTGGTTGGAACAAAGACCTGCACCCACACTGGCCCTGTCTGGATAAGACCCCCCCCCACCCCCACCCCTGGTCTAAGGACAGGATGTTGTGTTGCTGTAAAGCCCCTTGAGGCAAATTTGTAATTTGTGATACTGGGCTACACAAATAAAATTGACTTGACAGGGGCGTCTGGGTGGCGTAGCGGTCTATTCCGTTGTCTACCAACACGGGAAACGGCGGTTCGAATCCCCATGTTACTTCCGGCTTGGTCGGACGTCCCTACAGACACAGTTGGCCGTGTCTGCGGGTGGGAGGCTGGATGTGGGTATGTGTCCTGGTCGCTGCACTAGCGCCTCCTCTGGTCGGTCGGGGCGCCTGTTCGGGGGGAGGGGGAACTGGGGGGGGGTAGCGTGATCCTCCCACGCGCTACGTCCCTCTGGTGAAACTCCTCACTGTCAGGTGAAAAGAAGCGGCTGGTGACTCCACATGTATGGGAGGAGGCATGTGGTAGTCTGCAGCCCTCCTGGATCAGCAGAGGGGGTGGAGCAGAGACCGGGACAGCTCGGGAGAGCGGGGTGATTGTTCGGGAACAATTGGAGAGAAAAAAGGGGAAATATAAAAGAAAAGAAATGACGTGACGGTGTTAAAGGCTGAATAAGATTAGTCCACAGTAACACCGAGGTGGGCTCAAAATCCATTGCAGGCAGAAAATCCTTTCCCCCTTTTCCCGAGCACAGTTTCAAATGAAAACTCCAGTCCTAAACTGAAATTGTCCAAAATGGTTGTTGTTGGACATAAAGGTGGGAATTTGTTTAGCCACTTTTTTTTCCCCAAACGTAAGGGAAGGGGAAGGTCAGGGTCGGGGTCAGTTCTTTGCTGATGATACTGTGTTTAGGGGAGAGACGGAGAGCTCAGAGATATTTCAGGAAGCTCTCTGTTGACATGGCTACATGGCTTCATGGACAAAGCGGATGAAACCAGAAATATCAAGAACGCTTTGCTAAGAGCATAAGCTGTTTTTTATTCATCATAAAAGCTTATAACGTCAGCATTGAACAAGAAAGTGGACTCATATGGTGGAATAAGAGCAAGGCCCAGGGGAGCAATAGACTACACCAGCATAAAAAACTAGGGTTTCTTCATCTGGGTGGAGTTATTCCTGAATGTAGAAGGACAAACAGCTCAAAAGAATCAAATATAGAATCAGAACCAGGTCGAAGCTTTATAATAGAGTTATAATTAAGGCAAGATATCCATCCTGTGAGGTTACCTATGACACACACCACCCTTTTTCGGGTGGTGAGTGTCTTCCTCATGCTCGGGTCCTCTACCAGAGGTCTGGGACTTTGAGGGTTCTGCGCAGTATCTAAGCTGTTCCTAGGACCACACTCTTCTGGACAGAGACCTCAGTTGTTGTTCCTGGAATCTGCTCTTTGGGGGTCACAGCCCCTATTGCTCCTATTACCACTGGGACATCTGATCTAGTTCTTCCTGAAGCCCTTGGTATTTCTGCAGCTTCTCATGCTCTTTCTTCCTGATGTTGCTGTTGCTCAGGATTGTTACATCGATCACCACTGCTGTCTTCTGTCCCTTGTCGACCACCACGATGTCTGGTTGGTTAGCCAGCACCATGGTTTAAACACTATATAACTACAACTATATGTCAGGCTCTCCACTCATATGTTTTAATATTCCTGGACAGAATGGTGGCACCATCTATCTATGTATCTATGAATCTATCTATCTATCTATCTATCTATCTATCTATCTATCTATCTATCTATCTATCTATCTATCTATCTATCTATCTATCTATCTATCTATCTATCTATCTATCTAATCTAATCCCCATCTATCTAATCTAATCCCCATCTATCTAATCTAATCCCTATCTATCTATCTATCTATCTATCTATCTATCTATCTATCTATCTATCTATCTATCTATCTATCTATCTATCTATCTATCTATCTATCTATCTATCTATCTATCTATCTATCTATCTATCTATCTATCTAATCTAATCCCCATCCATCTATCTATCTATCTATCTATCTATCTATCTATCTATCTATCTATCTATCTATCTATCTATCTATCTATCTATCTATCTATCTATCTATCTATCTATCTATCTATGCATCTGTACTGTATTGTTTGTGATAATATGTGGAGTGTCTGTTGTTGTCCATGTATGTATTGTGCTGCAGAGTTTTATGTGTACCAAAAACAAATTCCACCGGCCTTGGTCGTGTAGCTAACAAAACAACCTAATCTAATCTAATCTAATCTAATCTAATCTAATCTAATCTAATCTAATCTAATCCCCATCCGTCCATCCATCCATCCATTTATCTATCTATCAATCCATCTATCTATCTGTCTATCTATGTGTGTGGGAGTGTAAGTGTCATCATATGTCAGCTGGTTACAGATACAGTTACAGTAACAGTTACAGCGATGGTTACAGTAACAGTAACAGTGATATTACAGTTACAGTGACAGTTACAGTTACGCTAACAGTTGCAGTTACAGCGATGGTTACAGTAACAGTTACATTGATGGTTGCAGTTACAGTAACAGTGATGTTTACAGTGATGGTTACATTACATTACATTACATTACATTACATTACATTACATTACAGTCATTTAGCTGACACTTTTATCCAAAGCGACTTACAATAAGTGCATCATTTAACGTAGGAAATCAGCAGAACTACTAGTCATCAGAGGTCATAAGTGCGTCTTCTCTCTAAACAAGCAACTAAGAGCAAAACCAGTGCTAAAGTAAAAGTGCTTAAAGAGATTTTTTTTATGAGTGAATACAATAAGAGCTAAGAACAAGTGACAGGGTAGTAGTTCTTGAAGAGGTGAGTTTTCAACCTGCGCCGAAAGATGGGCAGCGACTCCGCTGTCCTGACATCAGTGGGGAGTTCAGTCCACTGCTGTGGGGCCAGGACAGAACAGAGCCGGGACCGGGTCGATCAGCATCAGGGGCCTCTGAGCAACGGGGCAACAGTCGGCGGGCTACAGGTCTACGATACAGTTACAGTTACCATAACAGTTACATTGATGGTTACAGTAACAGTGATGGTTACAGTTATAGCTACAGTAACAGTAACAGTTACAGTTACCGTTACCGTAACAGTTACATTGATGGTTAGAGTAACAGTGATGGTTACAGTTATAGCTACAGTAACAGTAACAGTTACAGTTACCGTAACAGTTACATTGATGGTTACAGTAACAGTGATGGTTACAGTTATAGCTACAGTAACAGTAACAGTTACAGTTACAGTTACCGTAACAGTTACATTGATGGTTACAGGAACAGTGATGGTTACAGTTATAGCTACAGTAACAGTTACAGTTACAGTTACCGTAACAGTTACATTGATGGTTACAGTAACAGTGATGGTTACAGTTATAGCTACAGTAACAGTAACAGTTACAGTTAGTTACCGTAACAGTTACATTGATGGTTACAGTAACAGTGATGGTTACAGTTATAGCTACAGTAACAGTTACAGTTACAGTTACCGTAACAGTTACACTGATGGTTACAGTAACAGTGATGGTTACAGTTATAGCTACAGTAACAGTAACAGTTACAGTTACAGTTACATTGATGGTTACAGTAACAGTGATGGTTACAGTTATAGCTACAGTAACAGTAACAGTTACAGTTACCGTAACAGTTACATTGATGGTTACAGTAACAGTGATGGTTACAGTAACAGTTACAGTTACAGTTACCGTAACAGTTACATTGATGGTTACAGTAACAGTGATGGTTACAGTTATAGCTACAGTAACAGTAACAGTTACAGTTACCGTTACCGTAACAGTTACATTGATGGTTACAGTAACAGTGATGGTTACAGTTATAGCTACAGTAACAGTAACAGTTACAGTTACAGTTACCGTAACAGTTACATTGATGGTTACAGTAACAGTGATGGTTACAGTTATAGCTACAGTAACAGTAACAGTTACAGTTACAGTTACCGTAACAGTTACATTGATGGTTACAGTAACAGTGATGGTTACAGTTATAGCTACAGTAACAGTAACAGTAACAGTTACAGTTACCGTAACAGTTACATTGATGGTTACAGTAACAGTGATGTTGTAGTGGTTATAGAGATACATAATTCCCCTTACTGAGCTACTAGGAACGTTTGTTATTTTGCGGATAGCAAACTGCGCTTCTGCCTGGGTGAACCATGTCGTTGCCGATGACTCCCGGAACACTGGTGACCCCGACGTTTGTCTCTTGGTGGTTTTCAGAGACAATCTTTCAAACGAACATGGTTGACGAAATCAACGCGGTTTCTCTCAAATTGCCAGAGTTCTGGGAGTCATCGGCAACGACATGGTTCGCCCAGGCAGAAGCGCAGTTTGCTATCCGCAAAAATGTTACAATTCCAGTGATGGTTGCAGTTAACACTTAGAGTTACAGCGATAGTTACAGTTAGAGTAATGGGTAGTGATAGTATGCTGACTAGCGTTCCTTCCACTCTGTGTACTGGTTACACTGGTGTCTGACCACGGATTGTTCTGTGTGTGTGTGTGTCTGTGTGTGTGTGCGTGTGTGCGTGTGCGTGTGTGTGTGTGTGTAGTTAGTGGTTGTTTTAGAGGAAAACTCTTGATGATTTTTTTTTTTTGATGAAGCCACCAAAACCCCACAGCCCACAGCGCGTTCAGTCTGCATAAAAACCAGCACCCAGAACACACACACTCACATACGCAGACAGACAGACAGACAGACAGCGCTCTCTCTCTCTCACACACACACACACACACACATAGTCTTTATCCCTCCTTCTCTCTCTCTCTCTCTCTCTCTCTCTCTGGCCTGTGGGGTTTGGATCTCCCCTGAAAAACCTGTTAGGATTCATCCTTGTTCTTGGTCTTGACTAATTCTTGTACAGGCCACATAGAGACCTGTTCTCTGGGCGCCTCGGTTCTGATCCGGGATGTTGTTGTGTCGTGTTGCCGTTAGTCCGGCTATGCTGGTTCTCCTGCTGGCTCTGTGCTTTGGACTGGCTGAGGCCAGGTACTGTGACTTCGTCACAGAGACCCTCATCAAGACCCACAAAGCTATCTCTGAACCACTGGTGAGTCAAACCGAAGAAGAACCATCTTCTATCATCTTCTGATGGTTTTCCATTTAGACAATTTGTGTTAAGGGACATGTGTGTTTGTGTATGTGTGTGTGCCTTAGGGTTTGAAGGATTCGGCTGTAGGACTGGCACCTGTGTTTGACCCGCTGATCAAAACAATCAACCGATCATTTCAGGTAAGTCAACTGAACTACTACCAGTTATTGTCTCTGAGAAACGTGTTGTATTATTCCAGGTTTATTCAGCTGAAAAGTAACAGGAGGATATGAACAGGTTTTGCCAAAGCACTGTTTGTGATGCATAACTCTTTATACAATGTAACATCAGTCACGGAGCCAGACGTGTTTGATACATAACTCTTTATACAATGTAACATCAGTCACGGAGCCAGACATGTTTGATACATAACTCTTTATACAATGTAACATCAGTCACTGAGACAGACGTCTGTTTGATACATAACTCTTTATACAATGTAACATCAGTCACTGAGCCAGACGTGTTTGATACATAACTCTTTATACAATGTAACATCAGTCACGGAGCCAGACGTGTTTGATACATAACTCTTTATACAATGTAACATCAGTCACGGAGCCAGACATGTTTGATACATAACTCTTTATACAATGTAACATCAGTCACTGAGACAGACGTCTGTTTGATACATAACTCTTTATACAATGTAACATCAGTCACTGAGCCAGACGTGTTTGATACATAACTCTTTATACAATGTAACATCAGTCACGGAGCCAGATGTCTGTTTGATACATAACTCTTTATACAATGTAACATCAGTCACGGAGCCAGACGTGTTTGATACATAACTCTTTATACAATGTAACATCAGTCACGGAGCCAGACGTGTTTGATACATAACTCTTTATACAATGTAACATCAGTCACTGAGCCAGACGTGTTTGATACATAACTCTTTATACAATGTAACATCAGTCACTGAGACAGACGTCTGTTTGATACATAACTCTTTATACAATGTAACATCAGTCACGGAGCCAGACATGTTTGATACATAACTCTTTATACAATGTAACATCAGACACTGAGCCAGACGTGTTTGATACATAACTCTTTATACAATGTAACATCAGTCACTGAGCCAGACGTGTTTGATACATAACTCTTGATACAATGTAACATCAGTCACGGAGCCAGACGTGTTTGATACATAACTCTTTATACAATGTAACATCAGTCACTGAGCCAGACGTGTTTGATACATAACTCTTTATACAATGTAACATCAGTCACGGAGCCAGACGTGTTTGATACATAACTCTTTATACAATGTAACATCAGTCACGGAGCCAGACATGTTTGATACATAACTCTTTATACAATGTAACATCAGACACTGAGCCAGACGTGTTTGATACATAACTCTTTATACAATGTAACATCAGTCACGGAGCCAGACATGTTTGATACATAACTCTTTATACAATGTAACATCAGACACTGAGCCAGACGTGTTTGATACATAACTCTTTATACAATGTAACATCAGTCACTGAGCCAGACGTGTTTGATACATAACTCTTGATACAATGTAACATCAGTCACGGAGCCAGACGTGTTTGATACATAACTCTTTATACAATGTAACATCAGTCACTGAGCCAGACGTGTTTGATACATAACTCTTTATACAATGTAACATCAGTCACTGAGACAGACGTCTGTTTGATACATAACTCTTTATACAATGTAACATCAGTCACGGAGCCAGACATGTTTGATACATAACTCTTTATACAATGTAACATCAGACACTGAGCCAGACGTGTTTGATACGTAACTCTTTATACAATGTAACATCAGTCACGGAGCCAGATATGTTTGATACGTAACTCTTTATACAATGTAACATCAGTCACTGAGCCAGACGTGTTCTATACATAACTCTTTATACAATGTAACATCAGTCACTGAGCCAGACGTGTTTGATACATAACTCTTTATACAATGTAACATCAGTCACGGAGCCAGACGTGTTTGATACATAACTCTTTATACAATGTAACATCAGTCACGGAGCCAGATGTCTGTTTGATACATAACTCTTTATACAATGTAACATCAGTCACTGAGCCAGACGTCTGTTTGATACATAACTCTTTATACAATGTAACATCAGTCACGGAGCCAGACGTGTTTGATAAATAACTCCTTATACAATGTAACATCAGTCACTGAGCCAGACGTGTTTGATACATAACTCTTTATACAATGTAACATCAGTCACTGAGCAAGACGTCTGTTTGATACATAACTCTTTATACAATGTAACATCAGTCACTGAGCCAGACGTGTTTGATACATAACTCTTTATACAATGTAACATCAGTCACTGAGCCAGACGTGTTTGATACATAACTCTTTATACAATGTAACATCAGTCACTGAGCCAGACGTGTTTGATACATAACTCTTTATACAATGTAACATCAGTCACGGAGCCAGACGTCTGTTTGATACATAACTCCTTATACAATGTAACATCAGTCACTGAGACAGACGTCTGTTTGATACATAACTCTTTATACAATGTAACATCAGTCACTGAGCCAGACGTGTTTGATACATAACTCCTTATACAATGTAACATCAGTCACTGAGACAGACGTCTGTTTGATACATAACTCTTTATACAATGTAACATCAGTCACGGAGCCAGATGTCTGTTTTATACATAACTGATTCAAGATTCAAGAGTTTTATTTGTCACGTACGCACAAGTACAAGTCCCGAGTGCAGTGAAATGAAAAAATGTACGAGCTCCGAGATTACATACATCCGAGATTACATACATACATACATACACACACACACACACACACACACACACACACACACACACACACATATATATCAACACAGATACAGGAAAAAACTTAATGAATAGCAGTACAGGCCTGTTTCATGTGTCGTGCACTCATCAGCTGGTAATGTGTGTGTGTGTGTATATATATATATACACACACACACACACATACACACACACATTACCAGCTGATGAGTTATATATACATCTAAAATATATACATCTAAAATTTGGATTTTAGATGTGTGTGTGTGTTTGTATACACACACACACACACATCTAAAATCCAAAATCAGACCAATAATGTAATTAATTCAATAAATAAATTCAATAAATAAATCAGATAGGTATCTATCAGTTTGTAGTAAGGACTTGTATTTATGGTGTGTGTGTGTGTTTATGTGTTTCAGAGGATAGAGCAGATGGTACTGATGAATTCTACCTTGGACGTATACCTGCGGATTTTGGACAAGGTTTTGCAGAACAGCTCCAGTGGGCTGTCGCCTCTGCTGAACCAGGTGCCACCTCTGGCCAGAGTTCAGGTCCAGCGGACGCTGACGAGCCTCCACCTGCTAGTCCAGCAGCTGAAGAGAACGCTGTACCAAGAGCAGCAGCAAGACATCAAGATGTCTGTCCTCAACAGCCTGGAAAAGATAGAGGTAGAGAAAGTCTGTCTGTGTCTGGTTGTCTGTCTGCTAATTAGTGTGTCTGTTCTTTATTGAGTTAAAATCTTATAAAATAAATCCTCTCAATCCTGTACTATAGACACAGATCACATGTCCCCCTAACCCGAGACCCCTTAACCTGAGCCCTCCTAACCCGAGATCCCTTAAACTGAGACCCCTTAACCCAAGACCTCCTAACTCTAGGGCCCCTAACCTGAGACATCTTGACCTCTTAAACTCAACCCCAGACCCCCCCCCCAGGAACCTAATCAATACACCTCCCTCTCTCTCTCTCTCTTGCTCCAGGTGGATGATTTGCTTGTCCAGAAGAAAGCTCTAGCAGAGTTCAAACAAGTGTACCAGGCAGCCTCTGTGATTGGCTTTAATCACTGTGGACCAACCACAGCTTGAATCCAAACAGGCCGAACACGCTCTTATTCCAGCTGCCCACTAAAGAAAGAGATAAAAGGAGGGCAGAAAACAATGAGATGTAATGTTGAGGTGCTAGGAATTTGTTTCTTTGCTGTCTGTTCAAACTAATTTCAATAAGTTGAATTAGTTTCACTATTTGTTGGTATGATCATTGGATCTATTTACACATTTTGTTCCTCTGTTGCAACACCATACCTTGACAACAATGACCTCTTTTAGATAATGAAATGTTTTAAGTTATTGAAAGTTTATTTAAGCTTTACTCTTTTCTATTTATTTTATTTATAAATAAGTAAATGTAATTTTCAAATGTTATTTATGTTAATAAAAGATGACCTCAGCACCAGTTTGATTGATCTGTCAATTCACTTAGCTAATGCACCTGCAGACGCTAGTTTAACGAATACATTTATACTAGTTTCACTAATGAACTTACACACAGTTAACGAGCTGTGTACCTCTAACGAGGTCACTTGACTCATTCCGCCTGTTAATCAAATAGTGTTAAAGACTGTCAGACGTAATGAGCCACAGAAGGCCATCTGCCACCAGTCTGCCGCCAGACGGCCACCAGTCTGCCACCAGACGGCCACCAGGCTGCCGCCAGACTGCCACCAGTCTGCCGCCAGACTGCCACCAGTCTGCCGCCAGACGGCCACCAGTCTGCCACCAGACGGCCATCAGTCTGCCAACAGTCTGCCACCAGACGGCCACTAGTCTGCCACCAGGCGGCCACCAGGCTGCCACCAGACTGCCACCAGTCTGCCACCAGACGGCCACCAGACGGCCACCAGGCTGCCACCAGACAGCCACCAGGCTGCCACCAGTCTGCCACCAGACTGCCAACAGACGGCCACCAGGCTGCCACCAGACTGACACCAGTCTGCCACCAGACGGCCACCAGGCTGCCACCAGACTGACACCAGACGGCCACCAGTCTGCCACCAGACGGCCATCAGTCTGCCAACAGTCTGCCACCAGACGGCCACCAGTCTGCCACCAGACTGACACCAGTCTGCCAACAGACAGCCACCAGGCTGCCACCAGACTGACACCAGTCTGCCACCAGGCTGCCACCAGACTGACACCAGTCTGCCACCAGACGGCCACCAGTCTGCCACCAGACGGCCACCAGTCTGACACCAGTCTGCCAACAGACGGCCACCAGGCTGCCACCAGACTGACACCAGGCTGCCACCAGGCTGCCACCAGTCTGCCACCAGACGGCCACCAGTCTGCCGCCATACTGCCACCAGACGGCCACCAGTTTGCCACCAGGCTGCCACCAGTCTGCCGCCATACTGCCACCAGACGGCCACCAGTCTGCCACCAGACTGACACCAGTCTGCCAACAGACGGCCACCAGGCTGCCACCAGACTGACACCAGTCTGCCACCAAACGGCCACCAGGCTGCCACCAGACTGACACCAGTCTGCCACCAGACGGCCACCAGTCTGCCACCAGACTGACACCAGTCTGCCAACAGACGGCCACCAGGCTGCCACCAGACTGACACCAGTCTGCCACCAAACGGCCACCAGGCTGCCACCAGACTGACACCAGTCTGCCACCAGACGGCCACCAGGCTGCCACCAGACGGCCACCAGACTGACACCAGTCTGCCGCCAGACGGCCACCAGTCTGCCGCCATACTGCCACCAGACGGCCACCAGGCTGCCACCAGACTGACACCAGTCTGCCACCAGACGGCCACCAGTCTGCCACCAGACTGCCAATAGTCTGCCAGCAGACTGCAGCATGAGACTGGAAGTGCTGGAAAAGAAGATGTGAGTAGTTCATTGTGAGGAAGACTATGTGAGGAAGACTATGAAGGTCTTCAGTCTGAAAACATCACACATGTTGTTGGACGGCATGTTTATAGGGCCTTTCTGAATGTTTTGAAATTGCTGATAGGTTAAAGTTCAACAAGAAAAGATAAAAAAGTGAATGTGGCAGTGACGTTTCTGCTCTGCTGTTCGTGTGTTTGTGTTCAGATGTTCATCAGATGTTCTGTTTCAGTGTGAGAAAGAAGAGGCCTCTATCAACCACTATCAATAAGAAGATAATGCATTATCAGCACTGTGTGGCTTAATCAGTAAATAAACTGGTCTGTTAACATGGGACCTTTCACAGACAAACATGAAGTGCTTCTCAATGAAAGGAAAGGGAAAAATAATAGCAGTTTTGAGACTATCTCTTGATACTTCGACTAAGCTCGTGTCAGCTTCAAAACCAACTACTTGCTTCTTAAGCCCTTACCAGCAAAACTTTTAAAGACCTCTGGCCTTTCCTGGGAGCTACAATGCTAGACATGGTTAATTTATCACTTACTACTCATATTTAAGTTCCGTCCACTGCATTAAGACTTGGAGTTGTCGTCCCGATGCTAACGTTGGTTGTGTTGAGTTCCACAAATGAAACTGGGCGTGCGCTGAGATCACTCGGCTCCACTACAGAAAGCCTTGACATCCGTGCCCGATAGTACCTCTGGGTCTTTCCCTCGTCGCCCTCCTGCGTTGCTCCAGCTGCAGCGGGGTAGCTCCCTCTCCATCTGGTCCCGTTCGTCCGCCCGGACCTGGATATTGAACTCCTGAGGTGTCTGGAGGGCGTCGGGTAGATCTTCTCACCAGGCTCCGTGAACATTTGGAGCTGTGCCGCATACGTGCGTTTGGCTTTGATGTTTCTCTGCTTTAGTTGTTTGATTCCATCCCGTACCTGTGCTCTCTGCTTTTGTAACTCTGGGGAGTAGTCGTGGTCAAAATATATCGTTCTATTATCGCTACTCCGTAGTGCTATATTTACATATTGCCCTCTGACCTCGCCTCTGGCGACGCTAGGCTCTGAAATTCACCACTCATGCGACAGCATCCCCTAAGCCCCGCCCACAACTGCACTTGACATGCGTCACCACATCGCTCGTCAGTTCGACTAGAGCCTCCTTCAAGGGAAGACGTGTCGCGCTGAGTTCTGTTGCGGGTTTTTTCTTCATTGCTAGCTAGCTTAGCTATTTTCTCTATTTTGACAATAGTGCGGTTTTCTCCGTCACTATGGCTGGTGTTAACGTCGACGTCGATGTTCTTTTCGCCGAGTTTTACAGTTGTTGCCACAGGAAGAAGGACGCTGGCGATTTCCATCCTTTTTGCAGCGACCATCCTAGCATGGCTCACGTTCGGGAGACTGCAGCTAGCCTAGAGGCGCCACCATGCATGGTGTGCGCTTCATGGTCGCTCAGTCGACGGACGAGCTGGGTTTCACACGCCTTTCCACTCAGGTTGATCCCGGTGTGTTCGAGATCCCTCCCCGGCCGGGCTCGTTGGTTTCTGCTGTGCTCCCTGGGAGCCAGGACCACATGTGCCCGCCGGCGGTTCCACAGGTTGCTACTCCAGATGGCGGATCTTGCTCCTACCAAGTCCCTGAGGAAGGGTCCGAGGAGGAGGCAAAGTTCGACGACTTTTTCCCTTTTTTCCTCGAGAGGGCCTTGGCTTCGACGGGGACCACAAGGGTTGCCCCAGTCCATGCCTCGGTGACGCCCGGAATGGATCAGGCGTTCTCTGCCTCGGTGGAGGTTCGCAAGACCATAAGCACATTCCGCCCTTCCCCCCCATCACGGAGTCCATCAAAGCCACATGGCCGGAACCAGAGAAGGTGCGCTCCACTGTTAAAGTGAACACCAAGAGCCACCTGACGGTTGCCGGCTGGTCTCCTGCTTCTATGCCGCCCCCCACTGTGGAGAAATGTCTTTTTCCCCGGCTCGACCCTGGTAAGCTACGCGAACCGGAGAGCAAGGAGGCGGCGATGAAGATCAAACAGTGAGAGCCAGGGGGATGACGACACCGATGCCTCACGCCTGGACGAGGCTTGGAGGGCTTCTCAGATCATCGGCACGTTCCTCCGTGATGCCGCGGTGAACCTGGATGCGGCTCTGTCCTCCTCAGTCCTGCTGAGGCGCGAGTTCTGGACGAAGGACTGTCGCTTGGACGACGGGGTCGTTAAGATGATCCGCAAGCTCCCCATCAACACGGACGGCCTTTTCGGTGTGGATGAGCCAGCACTGGAAAAGATCCGTCACGACCTGGCCAACGCGGAGCTACTGGCTAAGACCTTCAAAGAGAAGGGTCCCGCGCAGCCTCCGGCACGCGCTCAAGGCTCTCCGAAGCCCCAGCCGCAAGGGGGGGCGAGGTGGAGCCTCGAAGCGCCGCAAGAACTACGACAAGAGCCAGTCGGCTGGCCCCACGCCAGCCCCTGGGGCTCACAGTCAGTCCCACCACGCTGGCGGAGGCGGCGCGGGTGGTCCTCAGCCTGACGTGAAGCGGAAGTACGAGCACCAGACCAGGGGTGCCAGCTCGGGAGATCCGCGCCGCCGCTGACGGTGCGCGACAGACCCCCACACCCCCTGTTCGAACATTGCAGGTATTGATGTTATGGCCACTGGTGGCAAGGTTTTACCATGCAATGAGGGGAACATGTTGATGAATAAAGATTTCAGTTCTGCATTTTATCCTTCGTGTTCCTCGTCTGTAGATTATTCTACGGTGGGTGGTCTGTCATATAATGTTGGTGATGTCGATGCTACTTTTATTCCACACGCACATGGGGTAGTGAGTAATGTGTCACATGCCACCGGACTCTGCAAGCAAGTCAGAAGAAACGAAGATGTTCCAGATATGGCAACGGGTTCACTAGCTTCCCAGGGTGTAGGCTATGTGAATTATACCGCTGAGATCAGTTCTGTTTCAAACCGCACACAAGGTGATGGGTTGTTGAACTCTGTATCTATGCCTGTCTCGGATAATCATGAGCTGTCAGATGGGAATGAAATTAGTTTATCTCATCAGACAGGCGTCCAGAGTTACGCGCTGGGTTTTCCCGTGCGTAAAGCAGGGTTACCGGAGCGCATGACTCGCAGTCTGTGGCCAGTCGGAGAGGGTGCTGGGCGCGCGCATGCTGATGCTGATTTTTCCGCGCTCCCACCTTCTGTTGGGCAAAATCCTGCACATATTCGCTCCCCGTATGGGACGCGGTCCGCCGTGGGAGCCTCTCAACACTTCCGTGGAGAGCTCGGAGGTTGGACCGGAATGGCAGCGATACAGCCTATTTCTCGACAGCCAGACACAACGCGTCACGCGCCCTCTGTCTCCCCATTACGCACGCTGGCAGGCGCTGCCGGGTGTACCAGAGTGGATCCTCCGGACGGTCAGGCATTGGCACGAGATTCGGTTCGAGCAGGGTCCTCCCCCTTACACGGGCATACGTCAGACGCTGATCCATTCACCTGCCGAAGCAGAGGTGTTGCGGCAGGAAATATTGGAGATGCTGTCCAAAGACGCGATACAGGTGGTGGAGAGAGGCACAGAGGAAATAGGGGTTTATTCGAGATATTTCCCCGTGCCCAAGAAATCGGGGGGCATGCGGCCGATTCTAGATCTGAAATGGTTCAATACTTGGGTGCGCAAAGAATCATTCCACATGCTGACGGTCCCCCAGCTCCTAGCCATGATATCGAGCGGAGCCTGGTTCACATCTGTGGACCTCAAGGACGCATATTTCCATGTCCCGATAGTGGGTCACCACTGGAAATATCTGAGGTTCGCGTTTCATGGAACGTGTTACGAGTACAAAGTCCTCCCGTTCGGCTACAGTTTGGCCCCACGGATCTTTTCGATGTGCGTCAAGGCGGCTCTCACTCCGCTATTCGCCCAGGGTTACGTTATAGCCTACTACTTGGACGATCTGCTTCTGATAGCCCCAGATCACCGGCTGGCTATGGAACGCACGAGTCGCCTGGTCTCGCACCTGTCAGACCTGGGTCTCACGGTAAACTGGAAGAAGAGCGCTCCCTGGCCGTCACGCGAAACCACCTATCTGGGATTAGCGTTGGACTCAGGGAGGATGCTGGCTTCCGTCTCGGAGGAGCGGTGGCAGGGGTTAGAGGACCTTCTTGCCAGTTTTGCCCCGGGCCGGTCGGTGACAGTAGGTCAACTGCGTCGGCTCCTGGGCATCATGTCCTCTGCTCACCAGGTGGTGCCTCTGGGTCTGCTTTTTATGAGGAGATTCCAGTGTTGGCTTATTCGAGGGGGCCGGTTCCGCCGGCTGCGCCAACGGCACAAGTTAGTGGTCCCGGAGGGGGTGAGCTTGGACCTGGATCACTGGGCAGAGGCCTGCAGATCCAGGGTTGGGGTTCCCCTCGGACCCAGATCGGAGGAGGTGATTCTATTCACGGACGCATCCCTGGGAGGTTGGGGTGCGATCTGTGGCCACGGCACAATCAGAGGAGTATGGCCCGTGAGTCACAATGCGCACATCAACGCGCTGGAGCTGGAGGCAGTGCTGTTGGCGGTGCGTCATTTCGCTCCTCTCCTACGACATCGACACATTCTGGTCAGGTCGGACAGTACCACTACGGTGGCGTATACCAACAGGCAGGGCGGGACGCGGTCGGCTGCGTGCCGTGCGTTAGCCTATGACCTGTGGAGTTGGGTGCCTCAGAACGCGCAGTCCATTCGGGCAGTTCATGTGCCTGGCAGCCAGAACGAGGCAGCGGACATCATGTCGCGCGGCGGGCCCAGCTGGGACAACTGGTCCCTCAATCCTCTTATCGTGGAGATGATCTGGGCGAGGTTCGGAGTGGCGCAGGTGGACTTGTTTGCGTCCAAGAGGAATGCCAAATGCGCACGATGGTATTCGCTCTGCCCGAGCGACAACCCGCCTATGGGGATGAATGCGCTGGGCATCGAGCCGTGGCCATGCGAGCTGCTCTATGCTTTTCCCCCTCTGGGTCTGATACCGGCGGTGGTGGAACGGATCAGATGCACGGGCGCGTCGGTGATCCTGGTGGCTCCCAACAACCTAGGCGCGCCGTGGTTTCCGAACATGGTTTCCATGGTGCGCGCGCCACAGTTCCTCCTCCCGATGTGGCTGGACGCTCTGACGCAGGCAGACGGGATTATCCAACAGGAGCCCCTTCTAGCGGGGTTCCAACTGGCGGCCTGGCTTCTGAGAGGGCCAGGCCGAGAGAGAAGGGCTTTGATGAGGCCACGGTGGCCACTATACAAGCCGCGCGCGCTCCGAGCACATCGGCGCAATACGACTCCAAGTGGAGAGTTTTTGCTAGGTGGTGCGTGGGAGAGGGCGTGCAACCTCTGTCTGCATCCTTGGCCCACGTTGCGGGGTTCTTGGAATACAAGAGATCGACTGACAATTTAGCCTACGAAACGATCAAGGGGTACTTGGCAGCGATCTCAGCCTTTATGCCCAGGCTGGGTGGCGACACTGTCTTCTCTCACCCCCGTATGGTGGCGTTCCTCAAGGGGGTGAGGAACAGGCAGGGTGTTCGGAACGACCGCACGGCCACTTGGGATTTATCCCTGGTTCTGTCGGCGTTGTGTTCTGCGCCATTCGAGCCTTTGGAATCGGCTGACGTTAAGTGGCTGTTGTTGCTGTTCTGGGGGTTGTTGCTGTTCTGGTGGTGGTGGTTGCTGTTGTTGTTGCTGTTCTGGGTGTTGCTGTTTGGGCTGTGTTTATTGCTGTACTGGCTGTTGCTGTTCTGGTGGTGGTTGTTGTTCTGGCTGTTGTTGTTGTTGCTGCTGTTGTTCTGACTGTTGCTGTGGTGGTTGTTGCTGCTCAGCATGTTGTTGCTGTTCTGATGGTGGTTGTTGTTGTTCTGGCTGTTGTTGCTGCTGCTGTTCTGTGTTGTTGCTGTTCTGGCTGTGGTTGTTGCTGTTCTGGGTGTTGTTGCTGTTCTGGGTTTTGTTCTGGCTGTTGTTGTTCTGGCTGTGGTTGTTGCTGTTCTGGGTGTTGTTGCTGTTGTTCTGATTGTGGGTGTTGTTGCTGTTCTGGGTGTTGTTCTGACTGTTGTTGTTATAGCTGTGGTTGTTAACGTTCTGCGTGTTGTTGCTGTTTTGGGTGTTGTGTCTGAGGGGCTCTTTTCTTGGGTGGTTGATCTTTTGCAAAGTAAAACAATAGGCCCCTCTTTTTTCTTGCTGCTGGGCCTGCCTTATCTGTAGGGGACCCTCTACAGATGAAGCAGGCCAAGCTCTCCCAGCCAATCCAGCGCCAGCTCTCCCAGCCATGAAACCAAGACAAAACTTAAAAGCAGACGTGGACAAAGACACTGCATGGATGGTACTGGGTGAGGCTGCTGGAAACGTGAAATCGCGCCGCCATCTCTCCACACCAGAAGCGGAAGAGCTGTTGCGTGGGGTGCCAACCCTCCCTGCCCCAGTTGCCATCACTCCCAGCTGTCCACTGTCTCTCCAGTTGTCGCCACACTATTAGCAGTTGTCATCCAGCCTTTTCCTGAAAGTCATTGTCATCACCATACTATGTTCATTCTTAAATACACCATGTGGTGCAACCTGGACACATCATCAGTAATGAACCCGGGGTCATCAGGTGTCCTCCTGTCCTCTGTTCACCCTCTGCTGATCTGAATCACTAACTGCATGGAGAGAGGAAAGGCTGAGTATCTCAGCCAGCAGCTAAATTTACGACAATTTTCCAAATTTAAAGATACGTGGCAAACTAAGGTAAGTGGTTACACTACAAACAGACAGCTTTTGTTTTAGCTTGTTTGTAACAGGTCACCGTTAGCCGAGCCAGCACGCTGTGCTGGTTTACAATATGGCGGCGGCAGAGTAAGAGTCTGCGGACCTGCGGATGGAACATAATTTCTGAACAGGTGTGTTGGCTTGTTACTCGGACCTGCAGACGGAGCAGATGGAACATCACTTCTGAACAGGTGTGTTGGCTTGTTACTCGGACCTGCAGACGGAGCAGATGGAACATCACTTCTGAACAGGTGTGTTGGTTAAGTGTTGGCTTGTTACTCGGACCTGCAGACGGAGCAAATGGAACATCACTTCTGAACAAGAGTGTTGGCTTCTTACTCGGACCTGCGGACGCAGCAAATGGAACATTACTTCTGAACAGGTGTGTTGGCTTGTTACGCGGACCTGCGGACGGAGCAAATGGAACATCACTTCTGAACAGGTGTGTTGGCTTGTTACTCGGACCTGCAGACGGAGCAGATGGAACATCACTTCTGAACAGGTGTGTTGGTTAAGTGTTGGCTTGTTACTCGGACCTGCAGACGGAGCAAATGGAACATCACTTCTGAACAAGAGTGTTGGCTTCTTACTCGGACCTGCGGACGCAGCAAATGGAACATTGCTTCTGAACAGGTGTGTTGGCTTGTTACTCGGACCTGCAGACGGAGCAGATGGAACATCACTTCTGAACAGGTGTGTTGGCTTGTTACTCGGACCTGCGGACGGAGCAGATGGAACATCACTTCTGAACAGGTGTGTTGGCTTGTTACTCGGACCTGCAGACGGAGCAGATGGAACATCACTTCTGAACAGGTGTGTTGGTTAAGTGTTGGCTTGTTACTCGGACCTGCGGACGGAGCAGATATAACATCACTTCTGAACAGGTGTGTTGGTTAAGTGTTGGCTTGTTACTCGGACCTGCGGACGGAGCACATGGAAGATCACTTCTGAACAGGTGTGTTGGTTAAGTGTTGGCTTGTTACTCGGACCCGCGGACGGAGCAGATATAACATTACTTCTGAACAGGTGTGTTGGCTTGTTACTCGGACCCGCGGACGGAGCAGATATAACATTACTTCTGAATAGGTGTGTTGGCTTGTTACTCGGACCTGCGGACGGAGCACATGGAAGATCACTTCTGAACAGGTGTGTTGGTTAAGTGTTGGCTTGTTACTCGGACCCGCGGACGGAGCAGATGGAACGTCACAACTCTATAAACCGACAACACAACCCATCTCTATAAACGCACAACACAACACATCTCTATAAACCCAGACAACACAACACATCTCTATAAGCCCAGACAACACAACACATCTCTATAAACCCAGACAACACAACACATCTCTATAAACCCAGACAACACAACACATCTCTATAAACCCAGACAACACAACACATCTCTATAAACCCAGACAACACAACACATCTCTATAAACCCAGACAACACAACACATCTCTATAAACCCAGACAACACAACACATCTCTATAAACCCAGACAACACA
Source organism: Lampris megalopsis (assembly GCA_022114975.2). Classification (NCBI taxonomy): domain Eukaryota; kingdom Metazoa; phylum Chordata; class Actinopteri; order Lampriformes; family Lampridae; genus Lampris; species Lampris megalopsis. Next base: position 1,045,273 of record JAJHIY020002039.1, read on the forward strand.
ACACATCTCTATAAACCCAGACAACACAACACGTCTCTATAAACCCAGACAACACAACACATCTCTATAAACCCACAACACAACACATCTCTATAAACCCAGACAACACAACACATCTCTATAAACCCAGACAACACAACACATCTCTATAAACCCAGACAACACAACACATCTCTATAAACCCAGACAACACAACACATCTCTATAAGCCCAGACAACACAACACATCTCTATAAACCCAGACAACACAACACATCTCTATAAACCCAGACAACACAACACATCTCTATAAACCCACAACACAACACACCTCTATAAACCCAGACAACACAATACATCTCTATAAACCCACAACACAACACATCTCTATAAACCCAGACAACACAACACATCTCTATAAACCCACAACACAACACATCTCTATAAACCCAGACAACACAACACATCTCTATAAGCCCAGACAACACAACACATCTCTATAAGCCCAGACAACACAACACATCTCTATAAGCCCAGACAACACAACACATCTCTATAAACCCAGACAACACAACACATCTCTATAAACCCAGACAACACAACACATCTCTATAAGCCCAGACAACACAACACATCTCTATAAACCCAGACAACACAACACATCTCTATAAACCCAGACAACACAACACATCTCTATAAACCCAGACAACACAACACATCTCTATAAACCCAGACAACACAACACATCTCTATAAACCCAGACAACACAACACATCTCTATAAACCAAGGCAACACAACACGTCTCTATAAACCCAGACAACACAACACATCTCTATAAACCCAGACAACACAACACATCTCTATAAACCCAGACAACACAACACATCTCTATAAACCCAGACAACACAACACATCTCTATAAACCCACAACACAACACATCTCTATAAGCCCAGACAACACAACACATCTCTATAAACCCAGACAACACAACACATCTCTATAAACCCAGACAACACAACACATCTCTATAAACCCAGACAACACAACACATCTCTATAAACCAAGGCAACACAACACGTCTCTATAAACCCAGACAACACAACACATCTCTATAAACCCAGACAACACAACACATCTCTATAAACCCAGACAACACAACACATCTCTATAAACCCAGACAACACAACACATCTCTATAAACCCAGACAACACAACACATCTCTATGAGCCCAGACGACACAATACATCTCTATAAACCCAGACAACACAACACATCTCTATAAACCCAGACAACACAACACATCTCTATAAACCCAGACAACACAACACGTCTCTATAAACCCAGACAACACAACACATCTCTATAAACCCACAACACAACACATCTCTATAAACCCAGACAACACAACACATCTCTATAAACCCAGACAACACAACACACCTCTATAAACCCAGACAACACAATACATCTCTATAAACCCACAACACAACACATCTCTATAAACCCAGACAACACAACACATCTCTATAAACCCACAACACAACACATCTCTATAAACCCAGACAACACAACACATCTCTATAAGCCCAGACAACACAACACATCTCTATAAGCCCACAACACAACACATCTCTATAAACCCAGACAACACATCTCTATAAACCCAGACAACACAACACATCTCTATAAGCCCACAACACAACACATCTCTATAAACCCAGACAACACATCTCTATAAACCCAGACAACACAACACATCTCTATAAACCCACAACACAACACATCTCTATAAACCCAGACAACACAACACATCTCTATAAGCCCAGACACAACACATCTCTATAAACCCACAACACAACACATCTCTATAAGCCCACAACACATCTCTATAAGCCCAGACACAACACATCTCTATAAACCCACAACACAACACATCTCTATAAACCCAGACAACACAACACATCTCTATAAACCCAGACAACACAACACATCTCTATAAACCCACAACACAACACATCTCTATAAACCCAGACAACACAACACATCTCTATAAACCCACAACACAACACATCTCTATAAACCCACAACACACCTCTATAAACCCCGACAACACAACCCATCTCTATAAACCCAGACAACACAACACATCTCTATAAGCCCAGACAACACAACACATCTCTATAAGCCCAGATAACACAACACATCTCTATAAACCCACAACACAACACATCTCTATAAACCCACAACACAACACATCTATATAAACCCAGACAACACAACACATCTCTATAAACCCACAACACAACACACCTCTATAAACCCCGACAACACAACACATCTCTATAATCCCAGACAACACAACACATCTCTATAAACCCAGACAACACAACACGTCTCTATAAACCCAGACAACACAACACATCTCTATAAACCCACAACACAACACATCTCTATAAACCCAGACAACACAACACATCTCTATAAACCCACAACACAACACATCTCTATAAACCCAGACAACACAACACATCTCTATAAACCCACAACACAACACATCTCTATAAACCCAGACAACACAACACATCTCTATAAACCCACGACACAACACATCTCTATAAACCCAGACAACACAACACATCTCTATAAACCCACAACACAACACATCTCTATAAACCCACAACACAACACATCTCTATAAACCCACAACACATCTCTATAAACCCAGACAACACAACACATCTCTATAAACCCACAACACAACACATCTCTATAAACCCCGACAACACAACACATCTCTATAAACCCAGACAACACAACACATCTCTATAAACCCAGACAACACAACACATCTCTATAAACCCAGACAACACAACACATCTCTATAAACCCCGACAACACAACACATCTCTATAAACCCACAATACAACACATCTCTATAAACCCAGACAACACAACACATCTCTATAAACCCACAACACAACACATCTCTATAAACCCACAACACAACACATCTCTATAAACCCACAACACAACACATCTCTATAAACCCACAACACAACACATCTCTATAAACCCCGACAACACAACACATCTCTATAAACCCAGACAACACAACACATCTCTATAAACCCAGACAACACAACACACCTCTATAAACCCAGACAACACAACACATCTCTATAAACCCAGACAACACAACACGTCTCTATAAACCCAGACAACACAACACATCTCTATAAACCCACAACACAACACATCTCTATAAACCCAGACAACACAACACATCTCTATAAACCCAGACAACACAACACATCTCTATAAACCCACAACACAACACATCTCTATAAACCCAGACAACACAACACATCTCTATAAGCCCAGACAACACAACACATCTCTATAAGCCCAGACAACACAACACATCTCTATAAACCCAGGCAACACAACACATCTCTATAAACCCAGACAACACAACACATCTCTATAAACCCAGACAACACAACACATCTCTATAAACCCAGACAACACAACACATCTCTATAAACCCAGACAACACAACACATCTCTATAAACCCAGACAACACAACACATCTCTATAAACCCAGACAACACAACACATCTCTATAAACCCTGACAACACAACACATCTCTATAAACCCACGACACAACACATCTCTATAAACCCACAACACAACACATCTCTATAAACCCAGACAACACAACACATCTCTATAAACCCACAACACAACACATCTCTATAAACCCACGACACAACACATCTCTATAAACCCCGACAACACAACACATCTCTATAAACCCACAACACAACACATCTCTATAAACCCAGACAACACAACACATCTCTATAAACCCACAACACAACACATCTCTATAAACCCACAACACAACACATCTCTATAAACCCAGACAACACAACACATCTCTATAAACCCACAACACAACACATCTCTATAAACCCCGACAACACAACACATCTCTATAAACCCCGACAACACAACACACCTCTATAAACCCACAACACAACACATCTCTATAAACCCAGACAACACAACACATCTCTATAAACCCAGACAACACAACACACCTCTATAAACCCAGACAACACAACACATCTCTATAAACCCAGACAACACAACACACCTCTATAAACCCAGACAACACAACACACCTCTATAAACCCACAACACAACACATCTCTATAAACCCAGACAACACAACACATCTTTATAAACCCAGACAACACAACACATCTCTATAAACCCAGACAACACAACACATCTCTATAAGCCCACAACACACCACATCTCTATAAACCCAGACAACACAACACATCTCTATAAGCCCACAACACAACACATCTCTATAAACCCAGACAACACAACACACCTCTATAAACCCAGACAACACAACACATCTCTATAAACCCAGACAACACAACACACCTCTATAAACCCACGACACAACACATCTCTATAAACCCACAACACAACACATCTCTATAAACCCACAACACAACACATCTCTATAAACCCAGACAACACAACACATCTCTATAAACCCACAACACAACACATCTCTATAAACCCACAACACACCTCTATAAACCCCGACAACACAACACATCTCTATAAACCCACAACACAACACATCTCTATAAACCCAGACAACACAACACATCTCTATAAACCCAGGCAACACAACACATCTCTATAAACCCACAACACAACACATCTCTATAAACCCACAACACAACACATCTCTATAAACCCAGACAACACAACACATCTCTATAAACCCACAACACAACACATCTCTATAAACCCCGACAGCACAACACATCTCTATAAACCCAGACAGCACAACACATCTCTATAAACCCAGACAACACAACACATCTCTATAAACCCAGACAACACAACACATCTCTATAAACCCAGACAACACAACACATCTCTATAAACCCAGACAACACAACACATCTCTATAAACCCAGACAACACAACACATCTCTATAAACCCAGGCAACACAACACATCTCTATGAGCCCAGACGACACAACACATCTCTATAATCCCAGACAACACAACACATCTCTATAAACCCAGACAACACAACACATCTCTATAAACCCACAACACAACACATCTCTATAAGCCCAGACAACACAACACATCTCTATAAACCCAGACAACACAACACATCTCTATAAACCCAGACAACACAATACACCTCTATAAACCCACAACACAACACATCTCTATAAACCCAGACAACACAACACATCTCTATAAACCCACAACACAACACATCTCTATAAACCCAGACAACACAACACATCTCTATAAACCCAGACAACACAACACATCTCTATAAACCCAGACAACACAACACATCTCTATAAACCCAGACAACACAACACATCTCTATAAACCCAGACAACACAACACATCTCTATAAACCCAGACAACACAACACATCTCTATAAACCCAGACAACACAACACACCTCTATAAACCCACAACACAACACATCTCTATAAACCCAGACAACACAACACATCTTTATAAACCCAGACAACACAACACATCTCTATAAACCCAGACAACACAACACATCTCTATAAACCCAGACAACACAACACATCTCTATAAGCCCACAACACAACACATCTCTATAAACCCAGACAACACAACACACCTCTATAAACCCAGACAACACAACACATCTCTATAAACCCAGACAACACAACACATCTCTATAAACCCACGACACAACACATCTCTATAAACCCACAACACAACACATCTCTATAAACCCACGACACAACACATCTCTATAAACCCAGACAACACAACACATCTCTATAAACCCACAACACAACACATCTCTATAAACCCACAACACACCTCTATAAACCCCGACAACACAACACATCTCTATAAACGCACAACACAACACATCTCTATAAACCCAGACAACACAACACATCTCTATAAACCCACAACACAACACATCTCTATAAACCCACAACACAACACATCTCTATAAACCCAGACAACACAACACATCTCTATAAACCCACAACACAACACATCTCTATAAACCCCGACAGCACAACACATCTCTATAAACCCAGACAGCACAACACATCTCTATAAACCCAGACAACACAACACATCTCTATAAACCCAGACAACACAACACATCTCTATAAACCCAGACAACACAACACATCTCTATAAACCCAGACAACACAACACATCTCTATAAACCCAGACAACACAACACATCTCTATAAACCCAGGCAACACAACACATCTCTATAAACCCAGACAACACAACACACCTCTATAAACCCAGACAACACAACACATCTCTATAAACCCAGACAACACAACACATCTCTATAATCCCAGACAACACAACACATCTCTATAAACCCAGACAACACAACACATCTCTATAAACCCACAACACAACACATCTCTATAAGCCCAGACAACACAACACATCTCTATAAACCCAGACAACACAACACATCTCTATAAACCCAGACAACACAATACACCTCTATAAACCCACAACACAACACATCTCTATAAACCCAGACAACACAACACATCTCTATAAACCCACAACACAACACATCTCTATAAACCCAGACAACACAACACATCTCTATAAACCCAGACAACACAACACATCTCTATAAACCCAGACAACACAACACATCTCTATAAACCCAGACAACACAACACATCTCTATAAACCCAGACAACACAACACATCTCTATAAACCCAGACAACACAACACATCTCTATAAACCCAGGCAACACAACACATCTCTATGAGCCCAGACGACACAACACATCTCTATAATCCCAGACAACACAACACATCTCTATAAACCCAGACAACACAACACATCTCTATAAACCCAGACAACACAACACATCTCTATAAACCCACAACACAACACATCTCTATAAACCCAGACAACACAACACATCTCTATAAACCCACAACACAACACATCTCTATAAACCCACAACACAACACATCTCTATAAACCCACAACACAACACATCTCTATAAACCCAGACAACACAACACATCTCTATAAACCCACAACACAACACATCTCTATAAACCCCGACAGCACAACACATCTCTATAAACCCAGACAACACAACACATCTCTATAAACCCAGACAACACAACACA
>JAJHIY020002039.1:1057500-1060000 GCA_022114975.2 Lampris megalopsis
AAAGGCTCAATGGAAAGGGAGTACAGCATTCCAGAGAGTGCGCATCCTTGACGTACTCCCCTCTGTACAATGAAAGGTGCAGCCAAACCACCATTAATTTTTAGTATACTCACAATGTCACGGTACAGTACCTGGATCTTGGCTATGAAACCTGGGCTGAACCCAAAGGCATTTAGCGTCTGCCACAGGTACTTGTGTTCAACCCGGTCAAAAGCCTTTTCCTGGTCTATGGAAATGAGACCAGTATCTACACCCAATGACCCAGAGAGTTCCAAAACGTGCCCAATTAGTGTGATATTGTCACTTATTAACCTGCCGGGCACACAGTAAGTCTGGTCAACATGAATGGCCTTACTCATCACCTCTCTAAGTCTAGAGGCTAAAACTTTAGAGAGGATTTTATAGTCCCCACACAGCAGAGATACAGGTCTCCAGTTCTTCAGGTCTTGTAGATCCCCCTTTTTCGGCAGCAAAGTGATAACTGCCCTTCTACAGCTCAGCGGTAGCTGTCCTCTGCACAAACTGTCCTGAAGCACCTCCAGCAAATCTTTGCCGACCACAGACCAGAAAGACTTATAAAATTCAACGGGCAGGCCATCAATGCCAGGTGCTTTACAATTGCCCAGGCTCATGAGAGCAGTATACAGTTCATTCAGAGACAGTTCTGCATCTAACACCGCATTGGTATCACCGTCCACCTGAGGTAGCCCAGCATAAAAAGAACTGGCCAACTCTGCATCCTCCACAAATTCACTTTTAAACAGATAATTGTAGAAGGAGATGGCATATCTGCGGATCTCAGGGGTTCCCGTTATTGTGGTTCCATCGCCAGAGCATAACGAATGAATGATCTTCCTCTGACCATTCCTTCGCTCCAAACCAAAAAAAAACTGTGATGGGGCATCCATTTGAGACACATTCATGAAACGTGAACGGACCAGAGCTCCCTGTGCTGTAGTGCCCAACAGGTTGGCTAAGGCAGCCTTTTTAGCTTTAAGGGCTTCAATATGCCCTTGATTTCTTGTAGAATCCACTAAACCCTGTAACTCTACTACTTCAATCTCCAGTTCTTTAAGAGATCTGGTAATGTACTTGGTGACATTGCGAGTATACTCCTGACATAATTGTCTTATCTTGCTCTTTCCTACATCCCACCATTGCTGTAATGAAGAAAAAGTGGTCTTGCTTTTTCCATGCAAAGCCCAAAGAAACTCAACAGCCTCTCTGAAAGTTCTATCATGTAGAAGACCAGTATTAAAATGCCAATATGCACTCCGTACTTTAACATGCTGAATGAAAAAAGAGCACTGAACAAGACAATGGTCAGAAAAACCAACAGGAGTTATTTGACTTGATTTAAAGATACCAAAATTATGTTTGAAGCAATAAAAACGATCAAGTCTGGCCAGAGATAACAAATTATCCCTGGAGTGACTCCACGTGTACTGCCTGTCACTCTTGTAAAAACCTCTCCAAACATCCTGTAGGCCATGGGTTTCAATCAACCGCTTAAGTTTAGCAGATGAAGCGGGATGAGGCTCTAGATGGTTCCTGTCTAGTTTGGCATTTTCCGTGCAATTGAAGTCACCTCCCAGAAACAAAAAGAAATCGGTACAATGGTGAATTACATCACATAAGGTGTTCAGCAGTCTCATTCTCTCAACGCCCGAAACTGGGGCATAAACATTCACAAAAATCAATTTCGCACCCTCATATTGTACTGTGACTTTTAGAATGTGACCACACACTATCTCTTCTACCTCAGAAGAAGAGGGACTGAAACCCTTAGAGAAAAGCACACCAACGCCACCACTGTTAGTTAATTTGTGGCTTAGGAAGACCTCCCCAGGCCACTCCTTCTTCCAGTCACTTTCATTCACAGCGTCACTGTGAGTTTCTTGAATAAAGACCACATCCAACCCTTTCAATTCTACCAACTTGAAGAGAGAAGCTCTCTTCACATCGCTCCTGGCGCCATTTAGGTTTAAAGACCCTATCTTCAAATCAGCCATGAAAGGGAAAGAAGTTGTCTCTGCAACAAGAAAAGCACATACAAACAATATGAGGAGAACAAACTTTGTCTTAATCATCACTGATTAATTGTGCCTTGACTTTTGTCGTGATTTTCTTGAGCCGGTAAACCTCTTGGTCAGTGAAAGCCCCCTCTTCCTTCCTCAGCCGTGCCACAGACCTGACCAAAGATCTCAAATCGGGGAAGAACTGTTCGGTTTTAACCGCCCTTTGCCCTTTAGTGTCAGTTAAGAATTTCCTAATTGTCTGGAGGGGATAAAAAACGGTTTCATCCTCTTGTGATGGTGTCCACTCACTTTCCTCATCAGAGGAATCATCCAACACTTTCTTGGCCTTGGCACTACCCTGCTCTTTGTCAGACATTTTCCTTTTACTGCGTTTAGCCGTTAAACCAGTCTCCTCCGTAAACATGGTGCCATCTACCAGTTCCTCACTGACCACACTTTCCACACTCTGACCACAGTTCACT